>LOEQ01006951.1:0-11893 GCA_001685075.1 Bramus lutescens | reverse complement strand
TTCCCGAGAAATGCTTTTCCATTGGCTGCCGGCCGATTCAGACACATTTCTGTCTTTACCCCTTTCAGGATCCACCTTTGACTCCTAACTTTGAAGATGCTGGAGTCGTACGTAACTCCAATTTTAATGAGCTATGTGAATCGCTATATCAAGAACTTGAAGCCTTCGGATCTCCAGCTTTCATTATGGGGTGGGGACGTGGTTCTCAGCAAACTCGAATTAAAGTTAGATGTTCTGGAACAGGTATGTCGTACAGCTGTTATTGGAAACATCTCAGGCTCCGTAGACATGATCTGTTTACTGTGTTTTGAATGACAAGTTTCCTGCTAGTGTGTAGCTAGAGACTTCTTATAGCAAAGAAAACGAGGCTTTCTGCTTAGTGAGGGTTTTATTCTATTAGGATTCCCAAAGGTTTCCAGCTGATAGGAAAACAGTTTTGTTCTTGTTAGCAGAATTTTTCATCCTGTTTACTCAAGCATTGCCAGATATGCGCAGGCACAATGTCAAATGAAGCTGGAAAGCATTACATTCTTGTTCTACTTTTGGGTCAGTGGAAGAGTGTGAAAGACAGCAAGGTCACACACATGTCAGAGAAAGTTTTGTTCCTTTTTACCAGGAAAAATGACATTACCGATGGCATCCTCAGAGACTGAGTAGACACAGATTGAGAATGATGATAAAATTGGAAACATCTTTATTAATCACCTCATATTCTTTTAGCATTGAAATGATCTGATGCAAATGAACTGTGACTTCAGAGTTCACGTATTTATTAATTCACTTACCACACTTATCAATAACATATGCCAAGTACTTTGGTTCTGCTTGAGGGTACAGATTGTGGAAGCTGAAGGACCAGAGACCAGCTGCTCTGTAGGAGATAGGGAGACTTGATCTGATGGGTATGATGTGTGCTCTGTCATGTTATTGGATAATTTAGACAAAGCCCCAAGAAACTCAGATCCTTCTTCATTCCTCCTCGGGCTCAATGGGGTGTCTTTTATTTTCGTTTATTGTTTTTTTTAGAAATAACAATTCCTAAGTATAATAGTACAACTTCAGGTCAGATGTATCTGTGAATTTACCATCAAGATGGAGATGTGGGATGTTTCTAGCACCCTACAAGGTCCTCCTGTGTAGCTACCACACCTGACTCCTAAGACACTGCTAATCTCATTTCTGAATTTTTGTTTTATGCGTACAAAGGATTTGATTTAGGAACTCATACATGCTGGTCAAGTGTTCCTGCTATATATACTGGCAGTTTTATTTCTGTCAAGAAAGTGTTTTCTTTTAATTTATTGTTTGTGTATTTACGTACTTTTGAGGCTCAGCTAAATTGGAGTGATTTCTGTCTAGCTTCCTTGATTATCCCATGTTGTTGCATCAGCAGTAGTTTGTTCTTGGTATTCAATCACTGTATAAGATGGCCACAATTTAGCTGGTTGTTGGTCGTGTAGGTTTCAATCCCAGCCCTCAGGAGGCAGAGGCAGGTGGATCTGATTCAAGGCCAGCCTGGTCTACAGAGTGAGTTTCAGGACACTAGGGCTGTTAGAAACCCAGTTTCAGAAAACAACAAAGAGGTGCCACAATTTCTATTCTATCTGTAGCACTTTTTGGCTGTTTATATTTTTGGCTCTTATGAAGAAAGTGCCTATGAACATGCTTAAATGTACATAAACAGTAGGTTTTTTAAAATATACATAAGCAGTAGTTTTCCTTAAGTACATACCTAGGAATTAGTCATATGTTTGGTTTTTAGTATGTATTGCTAATAGTTTAATAGTATATTAATAACAGTGTATTAACGGTCATACTGTGGTTTTAATTTCACATTTTTATTCCTACTTGGTATGTTTGTTGCTTTGAATTTTTGGCTTCTGGTGGATGTGTAGTGATATGCCATTGTATTTTCTGAATATCCCTAATGCTTATTGGCAGGTAATTTGGATATCTTTGCTAGATTCTGATTGAGTTTTTTTTTTTTTTGGAGACAGAGTAGGCGAAAGATGAGAATATTTGCCCTTTCTAACTGCTGTGTAGGACTTTATTTTGTTTATGTTGTTTGGTTCTGGGTATTGAATCCAGGAGTTTACATGAATTAAGCTTGCCTTCTGCCTTCTGTGCCTAAGCTATACCTCTGGCTCCTGTTTTGTATCTGGGAAATGAGGTCTTTGTCAGATGTGTGTTAATATATCATCTCCCAGTTTGTTGCTTTTACTTTCTTAAAGGCATAATAATGAATAGAAGTTCATAAATTTATTGTCCATTATATCAGTGTTTGCCTTTGTGCTTTAGGGCTATTCCTATCCTGATTAAGAGACCTTTGTTTTTCTAATTTATCTAAAAGATTTTGGTAGGTTTCTTCAGACTGATTGCCTATGCCATTATAAGTAGTGTTACTTTTGGATCTTTTAAGCCAGTTTTTAAAAAACTGGTATATAATGTGCTAGATACCATTGATGCTTTTAGTTTTTATAATTGTATGGCTAGAAACTTAAAATGGGAGCAGATGTGATGAGACTAGACTTAGATGACAGCCTAGAGAGCTGGGTCTCGCCTCTAGGCATGGTCCAGGTGATGGAACTGAGGTCATCAGGCTCGACTGGGCCAGTGCCCTCACCTGCTGAGCCCTTGTGCCTACATTCCACTAGTATTTTTTATTTTTATAGATAAATGAGTGTTTTGTGCATTAAGTTTGTGCCTGGTGCCCTTGGAGGACAAAGGTGTTAGATCTCCTAGAGTTAAAGATGATTATGAGCTGCCATGTGGGTGCTGGGAATCGAGCCTGGGGCCCCTGCAAGAACAAGTATTCTTAACCACTGAGCCATTTCCCCCGCTCCTGCAATCATTTTTGAGGTGTTTTTTTTCTCTTTGCAGTTTTGTTAGATTTTGCTTTATGTATTTTGTGACTTCTTGTATATTTTATATGTTCATGAATGGATCTTTTTATCACTGTAACATGTATGTCCAGTTTGACCTTTTTTTTTTTGGTTTGGTGTGGCTGTGTGTTTGTGAACGTGGTGCCTATGAGCATGGCGTATGTGTATGAGATGTGTGCACATTGGCACGTGCACGTGTTTGTACCTCTGCGAGTGTAGGCCAGAGGAGGACACTTTGAGCACCGCTCTGTCACCTTCCACTGTGCTTCTTTAGGCAGGTTAGTTACTGAGCAATCCTCCTGTCTCTCCTCACCCCCAGGGCTAGAGTTAGAGGTATGACCGTGCCTCTTTTATTTTTATTTTTTTATGAGTACAGGGATCTGAACTGGATACTCAGATTTTCCTAGTACAAACTGTTACTCACTGAGCCATCACTCAGGCTTGCTCCTATTAGGTTTTCATATTTTGGGTGGGGTTTCATGTGGTCCAGGATGGTCTCCAACTCTTGATCTTTCCTGTCAACTTTTTTTTCTCTATCCCACTATGGTATCTCTTATCTGATAATTATAGTTTACTTAAGCTTTCTGTACTTACTGTTTGCCTGATATGTGTGATGCCTGATCGTATTCACTTGACAAACCTGGGAGGAAGGGACTGCTCAGTAGGGAATTGCCTTCATCAGAATTGGCCTGTGGACATACCTATGGGGCATTTCCTTAATTGCCAACTGCTGTAGGGAGTCCCAGCCTACTGTGGGCGGTGCCATCTCTCTAAGAAAGGTAGTTGAGCTAACCAGGGGAAAAAGTCAGTTGAGCTGCATTTCTCCACGGTCTCTGCTTTGGTTCCTGCTCCAGGATCCCGTTGTGACCGCTGCCTTGACTTCCTTGATGAACTGTGCCCTGTGAGCCGAGTGACCTGTCCTCTTGAGGTCGCTCTTGGTCAGTGGTCGCAGCAGTAGTCACAAACTAGGACATAAACAGTTTGCTTTTTATTTTCATTACGTTTGTATTTTCATATCTGAAGTTTCTTTATATTCACATCTCTTCCAGTTTAAATCATCTGACAGTCTTTACCTTTTAGTTGAGTATTTAATTCTTTTATGTTCAGTTCTTATATTTTTATGGTTGGATTTTCATCTTTAATTTTCAAATTACTTTCAGTGTCTTAATGTCATTTTTTTTTTCTTCTGGTTTGTCTCTGCCATTTACTTTGTATTTAATAGAGATTTTTAAATCTCCTTTTTCTTTTGATTCCAAGTTATTTCTGAGTTATCGTCTTAGTGATTGTTCACAGGATCTCCATTTTTTTGTGTGCCTTTTCCTAGGGTTGACTTTAGACACTGACAGCAAACGAAGAAATGATTCTACTAAGTCTGGCTTGGAGCTAGTGAGTACATTAGGGTTACTTGTAGGAGTCTCAGTGTCTCGAAGGCACCAGCACCACTGGAGCTCACTGCACCGTTTGCAAGCTGCTCCACCCAAAAGTCTCCCAGTAATTCCTTACTACTAACCTGGGGGAGGGGACTGCTACCCATCTAACACTGAGAGCTTTCTAACTAAGGTACACTTCATTAGCTTTTTGAATTTTAGAAGTCTTCCTTTTCCCTCTAGGAGGAAATGTTTCCATTTGAAAAACATAGCCAAACAAGTCACTATGATACACTTTCTTCTTCAAAAACTCCCTTCCTGCTTTGTTAGTTTTTTTTTGGGGGGGGGGACATGAACAATGCCAGTTTACTTGAGATGGGGCACTGATGACCGAACAGAGACACAGGTTGGTGAACTAGCGAGTTTCTTGTAGTTGCTTACGGGAACGTGGGTGACGTGAGGGTTTATTTAGAGCGTGTTTGTCAACCTGTAGGTCTCAACCTGACAAATGACCCTTTCACAGTGGTTGCATATCACATGTCCTGCACATCAGATGTTTACATTACAGTTCATAACAGCAGAATTAGGAAGTAGCAATGAAGATAACTTTATTGTTAGGGTCACCATAACACTAACTGTATTAAAGGGTTGCAGTATTAGGAAGGTTGAGAACCACTGATTTAGAGATTATAATGGGTGAGGGAAAGACAGCTGCATCATTGAAGTATTCACCCAGCATAGGTGATAAACTAAAACCTGCATCCCTGGAGCTCTTTGCTCAGCTGGCAAGCAGCTCAGGCACAAAGGAGTCTCCTGAACAGCACTTGTCACTGTTAATGTGTCATTGCGGGAACCCTGTCAGTCTGAGATTCCCGAGTCTTGAAAGTTGGGAGAGCTGCTCTGTGTCTCCAGGAGGGTGTGTTTCAGTTTAGCAGACACTGCACACCATTCCCTTCTGTGATCCTTTCTCCAGTGGGAGAAGACAGGAGAGAGTCCTTCAACTGGCCGTTTATAACCATCTGCTCACCTTTCGTTCTTGTGGGTGGGTGTTCTGTACAATCTGGTATTACTTTGAAGAACTTTCCATATTCTGCTAGTGATGAATCTACTATTTATTCCTTATTGATTTGTGTGTCTTCAATCACATTTTCAAAAGTGTACATATCAAATAAGGGATCAGAGCTCACTGCTTTAGATTTGAATATTGACCATCTTTGACCATCTTTTTTATATACTTGTTGGCATTTGTGCATCTTGTGTGTGGAGAAGTCTCTGTTCAAGTTGTTTATTATCCTTTTCTTTCTTTTGGGACAGGGTCTCACTGTGTAGACCTGGCTGTCTGTAAACTCACTGTGTAGACCAGGCTGGCCCCAAACTCAGAGATCCGCCTGTTTCTGTGCTGGAATTAAAGGTGTGCACTATTGTGCGTGGCTTATTTATTTTTTAAAATAGGATTTTAAGTTTTAGAAATCCTATACAGTAGATATTAACATTTTCCCAGATAAATGTTTTTCATCTCTTTTCTCTCATATCTGTTGTTAATGTGGCCCATTTACTCTGTTGTTTTGTTTGCTATTCAAAGGTTTTAAGTTAGATGTAAACTCACTTGTTTTGTGTTTGTTGCCTTCTATGTTTAATATTTTAAAATTATTCTTATGAAAGAACACTCCCCCATTATAGCTTATCTAAGAGTAACTTGTTTTATAGTTGAGGTTTTTTGTTGCCTAGTCTGACCTGAAAACTTGATCCCCCTGCCTCAGCTTCCTGAGTAGCTTGGATAATAGGCGTTAGATTTTTGTGAGATGTTCAGCCCTCATCTTAAATCTTGGCTAGCACTATCCCATGGACAGCCATGTACAGGTGTTTAGGGGAGCGTCTCTCACTCCTTTCCTTTGTGGAGTTCTCGTGGTCAAGCTTCACACTACTCAGTAAGCACTCTGCCTCTGAGGCATCTTCAGCTTTGCATGTTTGTGTAGATAGTCCACAGTGAAGGGTTGGAAGTACACCATCGTCAGGATGGAGATTTATATTTCTAGGACAGGAAATAGCAGAAAGGAAGTAATTTGCTTCTGGTTACTTCAAGATCTAGGTACAATAATCAGCATTTGTATTTTCCCCTTCTCAAAGCAGATACATTCTTACTTGTTTATCACAATACTTTGTACAGTCTTGTTGACAATCAGGTGACTACTAAATATAGAATTTGATTTGCATCTCTGATATGGCCTGTATGGCTTATAATTCCACTCGCTAATATAGAGAACTGCTTCTTCTGTTTTAGTATGTTGGTAGTGGCTCAGTTGATGATTAGCATTCTGAATTTAATCAAAATTGATTTGCATTCACAGACTGCAAATTTGTTAGACATTTTGCAAATACATTGTTGCACAAGTCAAGAGGTGCAAGAGGTAGAAATGTAACCAGTCATTGTCCAAGAAGCTGCATAGTGGTGTGAAGTTCTCTTGGTAAAGGAAGTAGAAGGCCAGTAGTTTTAGTGGTTAAAAGCAAGGACTCTGGAATCCTGTTTGATTTGTATCCTCTTGTGTAGAGGTTTCATTTTGTGAAATTATCCAATCCTTCATGCCTTAGGAGTCATCATTATAAAATGTGGATGATAATCTAATCTTCTCATGATCAAATGATTCCATGTAGGGGTGCTGCTTAGTATGCTGGATTAGTATGCAGTAAGTATTTAGTAATATTGTGGTGTTGTAAGTACCAATTAGCATATAATCTTGTGCCAGTGGAAGAGTATTGGAAAAAGTTATTACCTCTTTAAGCTTATAATGAGATGCACTTACTAGTAAAGGTTAGCAGCAATAAAATTTTAATAGTCTGATTTTAGACAGGAAAAAAAAAACACCCAAAAACCGAAAAACTAAAAACAGCAGCAAAAACCTCTGGCTGTAGTCATACTTTTGACCCACACTTACATAATAGTAATAATCATTATCAGTGCTAGCCTCCTTAAAGTGGGCTCTATGTGAGAAAGACCGTTCAAACCCTCAAACTGTTTTCTCATCTAAAGTTGCAGATAATGGAAAAGGAGTATGTGCCAGATTTGTCCAGTGTGACTGGGTTAGCACATGACAGATTCAGGATTTGGATCTGTGTCTGATGGTTCTACAGTAATTGATTTTAACCATTTACCTATACATAGATGCGTTTTTATTATGTTAATGAAACAAGTATGTTGGCAAAAAATTGTGTGTTTAATAGTTATTCAGTTTACAAGTTGCTGCAGTATTGTAGAGATACAGCAAGTAGTTTCTTTGATTTGCCACAAAAATTTTCTCTAGAAGTGAGATTAGTATGAAGTGGTTTTGTTAAAATTTATTTTTTAAACTTCTGCCTGGTAATAGTGGAAAGCAATTGGAAGCATTTCGAGTTGATGCCCACATCATAGCTAGGTTAAATAAGTAGGTGCAGCATAGTAGGCTTTCAGTCTGTTTTGTCAGGCCAGCCTCCTGTCTCCAAGTAAGCCTCTTTCAGCTTGCTTTGGGAACATGTTTTGTGGCATAGGGACGGGAAAAAGTACCCCGTGGGTAGCCCAAGTCTTGCTAACTACTTCTGTGGCCGCTATTGCCCAGCATTTGTAAAAGCCTGTAGCCTGTGCCCAGGTGGGAGGCTGTTCCCATTTGGTTTATTAGGAAACTGAAGCCTGGAGAATTTAAATAACTTTAAATATAACCTGTATAGCACATTTTTGTGGTTTATTATTACCTATACTTTAACTTTCTGTTTTTTTTTTTCTCCCCCAGTTTTTTGAGACAGGGTTTCTCTTGTGAAAAGCTTTGCGTGTCCTTGACTTACTGGCTCTGTAAACCAGGCTGCCCTCAAATTCACAGAGATCCACCTGCCTCTGCCTCCTGAGTGCTGGCATTAAAGGTGTCCACTGCCATTGCTTGGCTGTTGATTCTAATTTTTGATAAGTAGTAATGTCCCCCAATTTCTTAAATTTTTTTCCTTTAAGGAAAGAACTTATATGAGAATAAAAACACTTATATTTTATTTACGATTTTGTGTTTTAAGGAACTGAAGTTACCATTCACATTTTTAAGTGGCCATATTCATGAACTGAGGATTCATGTACCGTGGACAAAACTGGGCTCCGAGCCTGTGGTCATTACGATCAATACAATGGAATGCATCTTGAAACTTAAAGATGGAATCCAGGTAAGAAACTGCTGAGCCTAACTGTTAATGTTAGCTACTTTCACAGTTGATTTTATTTGCTTTTGGGTATGTCAACTGTCACATAAATCTTATGTACTTACTTTCTGCAAGTACATTAAAGTAACATAATTATTTACAAGGAGCTGTATTTACATTTTGAAGATCTAAAGGGAGTTTTTATTTATTTATTTATTTTAATAGATTTTAATTAGTCAATTGTAACCTTACTAGGGATGATGTAGAGTTCTCATTACCTGTATCCTCAGCACACTGGTATTGCTTTGGCTCTCTGAAAAAAGACCTTGGTTTGTAGGCCTTTGTGCTGGGACTGTACTTGGATATGCTGCCCTAGTGTTGCCTGATTGCTTTCCAGTCTGAAGAGAATTGACAAGTTTGATTCAAATGCCATTCTTTATAAGAGCTATAAGACAGTTGTATTGTATAGATCTTATCTTAGATAAAACTTTTAGTTTCTGTGATATTAGGGTTATTTATGAACTAATAAAATTATTTCCTGTTTGAAGTAGTTAGAGTAACTCATTGGGATTTTATACTTTTGTTTTTATTAGTTTATGTGATCTTTGATTCTAAATCTGTAATATACATCTTTACTTAAATAATATGATTCTGGGAAAAAAATAGACCAGTGTTACATTCTCACAAAAATTTATTTTGTGAACTTTTAGTATTTCAGATTGTTCATAAATCTGTAGTGATATTGCAGCCTAGTTTCCTTTTATAATTATATCTGGTAATTAATAGTCCGTAACCATCATCTCTTACTTCAATTTAAGTTTCTTTAAAAAAAATCTGGGCTTGGTCATACCACCCAAGTGGGTGCTCTACTTTAAAAGAAGGAAAATCACCCAGACACTGTTTTCCTCAGTGGGAAAGTGGAAGTTCGAAGGCCGATGTCCTATAAAGACACATTTTAGAGAGAGAGGACAACTGATTACAGGGTGGGGTTAGGTCTGTAATACATGACAGTGCAATCTCGAACTAATATTTGATATTGGGCCCTGTGGATAGCTGCTGCGGGGTGATCAGATGTCCCCCGTGCACGGTATTTGAGGTCTGAATTTTGTGGTGCGTACAACAAAAGGCCAAATGTCATAAATAGAAACCATTCTCAAAACAAGTGTTTTCTATTAATGTTTAAAATTTTGGCAAGAAAGAATTTTGAAAATTACATTTGACATTTGGACTAATTATTTAGTGTTATACACCCCTGGAGAGTAATACTCATATTTATGCTAGTGGTTAGAATTACATTTTGACAAATCATTGCAAATGAAATGACACTTTAATGGTATTAAAACTTTTAGGTTTTACGTTTTGATTAGTAGTTTGTAGTAAAGTTAAAGAATGCCAGGAGTGAGAACTGAGGAGCTCTGCTCCAGTGGAGCTGCAGAGCAGAGAAGACTGGGAGATCAGGGTTTGAAATGGCAGGTATGGGGTGGCATGCACGTGGAAAAGTCAGTACTAAATGAGATCCAGAGCTTTCTGAGCCTTAACTGATGTCACTATGCCAATGCACAGTTGAGTGCTCTGTAGGAAGGTGCGTCCTGTTTGTTAATGCTCTGTCTCCCTTTCCCAACATCTGCTGACTGCATAATTGGTGGTGGCCTGAAAGCATTACTCAAGTTCTGTTTTCAGCAGAGCCACTTAGGGAAAGAGATTTCCAGTGACTTAGTGTGACTGTGGCCTACAGGGTTACAATCAGCTGCCCTAACATGCAATTGCATTCCACTGTAATTACAAGACTTCTAGGATGTGAAGGTGACCAAGTTATGTTAGATAAAGTGAAGATTCCATTTTGGTCATGCACAAAATTATTTTTGATATTTAGAAATTTCCTTAGTACTGTATCTGTCTATTTGCTGCTTACTGTGGTAGTCACCTCTGTCACTCATTGTCCCCACCTTTAAATCCTCTGGCCTTTTGGCCTGTTTTTTTCATTTTGAGCTTTATTGATTCATGACATACTATGAACACTCTAGTGTAATCTACTAAAGTCCTCTGAACATAAAACTCAAGAGCTAAAACAATATAATAGCGTACATTTAACTTCACATTCCTCCCCCCTTCTCAATGTTCAATCTTTGTGGACTTGGTCTGTAAAATAGTAGTAGACTTTCTACACACTTAAATTCTGAATTCTGTGATGGAGAATATATCTCTATATCTGAATATACATGTTTTTATTTTTATTAAACCTTGCAAAGTATTTCTTCAACTTAAGTGAATAGAAATTTGTTCTAAAACTTATTCTGATTTTTGTATCATCTAGAAAGTAAATGTTTAAAATCCTTTTTTTTTTTTTGAGACAGGATTTCTCTTAACAGTCCTGACCATCCAGGAACATACTCTGTAGACTAGGCCGGATCCGTCTGCTTCTGCCTCCTGAGTGCTGGGATTAAAGGCCTGTGCCACCACCACTCAACCAAAAAAAATTTTTTTTTAATAAGGGTCTCAGTATGTAGCCTTCTCTGTCTTGGAACTTGCTGTGTAAAACAGGCTGGTCTTGAACTCATAGAAATCCACCTGCTTTAGCCTCCCTAGCTGGGATTAAAGGCCTATGCCACCAGACTTACTCATGTTTAAAATCTTTAAAGTTAATAAATGTAGTAATTTGTAAGGCTGTCTATAGAATTAGCTTTATTATTATTAAGATTGAAGAAATTGTTTGAACCTACACCAAAGCTTCAGTATATCACACTGAAGAACTAATGAGCTTTAAATTTGTTTTTTGGCTAATATATGCAGTTGTAAACTCTCCTTAGTATTTGGAGTTATAGGATATGTTTTTCCAATGATCTCTTCTTGCATTTTTAGGAGTTTTGAGAATCCCTTATTGGCTCAAAGTTTCTGATTTGGGCTGTGGAATTACCATACTGTATGGATTTTTTCATTTCTTCAAGTATTGGCCAATGATGACCTTGATATAACATCAATAATACAGTCCAGTTTCTGTCTGTAGCCTTTTTATTTCAAGACTGAGAAGCAAGAATTTTGTTTCTTAGATCCATGGCTAGCATATTTACTGCTGTTAGAGAAAGGGAGCCTGTGCCTCCTGTGATGGACCAAGTCTTCCGGCCTGTGTAAGAGCTCCAAAAGCTACACACTTGGTAACAAACTTTATAAAAACTCATTATATTATCTTGTAGTTTTGAAGGAAGACTACAAATTTTTAGGTGGATCCTGTGGCTAAGTAATTTCTAGACACTGGACACACACCCTCTGCCTGAAAACTCCAGGCCTTGGATTTGAGTTCTTGTTTTGTGTGTTGTAACTGGTATGAACAAATACTTTGTCCTGATGTTTTTTAATTAATTAATTAATTTTATTAAAAATTTCCACCTCCTCCCCACCTCCTATTTCCCTCCCTCTCCCCCTTCCTCTTCCCCTCCCTCTCCAGTTCAAAGAGCAGTCAGGGTTCCTTGCCCTGTGGGAAGTCCAAGGTCCTCC
>LOEQ01006950.1:44690-61320 GCA_001685075.1 Bramus lutescens | reverse complement strand
AAGTATCTATGGGAACAGTAGTGAGAATCTTGTTAAAGTGTTAGTTCTTGTGCTTAGGGTAACTATTAGCATGCTATTTCAGGGACTGTGTGGGGTGCGAAGGGTTGGCACACAAAGGAGGATTATTACAATGTTTGCATGGTAATGTAGAAGACCGTATTTCCCAAAGGAAATCACTAGGAAACCAGTCAGAAGAGGCTAAGAGGAAGACATAGAGCAGGGGATGCCGGTAAGCACTGCACCTGCTTATGTGAAAGCCACGTGATTGCATCTGTGTGTTAACCGGGGTTCCCTAGAGGCACAGAACTGAGAGAATTGGATCTATACAGAGAGATGGGGGACTTACTAGAATGTCTTACAGGCCGTGGTCCACTAATGACCAAAGTTTCAGGAATCTAGTTCAGTACACAAGGCTGAAAGTACCCGCTGATCATCTGTCTGTATGAGAGAACCTTGAAGAAAGCATGCTCTAATTCCAGTGAAGAAACGGATTTGCTAGTGAAAGCAAGAGCAACAAGCGGGCACGGAACAAAAGCTTCCTTTCCTAGGCTGACGCCGGGAGGTGTGGCCCATACTGAAGATGGGTTTTTCCACCTCAAAAGATGCAGATTCCAAGTGGATCCTCCAACTTCAAATGATTTTGAAAAGCAGTCCCCTCAGAGGTCACCCAAACACTTGGGTTTTAACTAGTTCCAAATATAGTCAAGCTGACAACCGGGAGTAGCCACCACAATGAGTTACGGTTTCTATTTCTCTCACAAAACACTGGGACAGAAAGGGCTTAGTATTTCAGGTTCCAGCCCTGAGGTCCCAAGCACTGAGCAAAGTCAGGGCAGAAACTTAAGGAAGTTCCCCTCCCCCACCACAACACATCAGGGAAGCCAGAATTGAAGCAGGGGCCTAAGAGAAACTCTAATGACTTCTCATCCTGGTTTGCTCAGTTTGATTCCTTGCATACCCCAGCATCCACCTGCCTGTGGAAAGTATCACTCACAATGGGCTGGGCCGGCTCTACCACATCAAGTGATCAGGAAAACGAGCCACAAGCTTGACTACATAATCTAATGGAGGTGTTTTCACAACTCAGGCTCTTCATTGGAAACTCTAGCTTAAGTCAGGTTGACTAAAACGAACAAAACAACACAATACCCAACCTGGGTTAGTCTCTAATTACAGAATCAAGTAGAGGCAATTACTGCCTTAGTCAGAATAACCTGCCAAGGAAACAAAACTTGACAAAATAAGTGTGCTTAAATAATAGAATATAGCAAAGCTCAGAAATATCTCACTAAATTACAGAAGAGAAATTCCAGCTTCTGGTGAAGAAATACAGACTATTAGCACATCCAAATGGGGTGAAAACTGGCTGGGACTAAAAACAAAGAATAAAATGAATTGTAGCTCCATACCAGCTCCATTTCAGCTGCGTGCGATGGAACTAACCACTCAGCAACACCTCAGCCTTCTGACCTGCTAAAAATAAGGCAGCGATGATTTTAGCAGGTCGCTTCACATTTCATGTTCATCATTATTGAAGGTGAGGCGTTAAGGCTCAGCATTTATTGGCTTCCTTGGCGCTCTGCACCGGAGTGTTTTGAAGTGCCATGACCGAAACAGTGCAGAACGAATTCTTCTGCCGCTAGCAGTTCCGGGTTGGAAAGGAAAGGAAAGGAAACCAAGTTTGCAGTCCGGCAAACCTGGAAAAGCAATTATCACACAGAACTCGGAAGTCTGAGCAAGGATCATCTAACATGGATTGAGAGTAAATATTAGGATTGCTTGAAGATGATGCTGGAGTTAGATATATGTATGTGGACACTTGCGATATCCCTGTTCAAAGATGCAGCGTAAAGAGGGTTAGGGGGCAGAGGTCATGAGCCTGAAATACACAGTGAGACTCTGTCTTTAAATAAATAAGTAATTTTAAAACATAAAATTAAGAATTATTGTCAACTGACATGTTCAACTGGCCTTGATGTCTGGGGAAAACAAAAACCTTTACACTTGAGGAGTTTACATGTCTCCTCAGAAGGAGATCGGGAAGTATTTTAAAATAGGAGTTCTTGTTATGCAGTGTGTCTCACACACACAGCTGATAGGCGATTGTGACCCTTTAAAGGAGATGGAAGGGTTTGAGGAAAGCAATCATATTACTTTTTCCTTATTTAGAAGGGGAAAGAGTGGAGTGAACACTGGCAAGTTTCTCCATAAAGTAGTGACACTTGAGCATCATTCCGTGGTGTAAGGAGTATGATTATAAGCATAATTTCCACCATAAATTCATTAGACACCAATCTTACATAGCCACCAAGAATCTGCCACCCAAAGCAGATGCCCTGAGCTTTATTTTGCATTCCAAGCACACAGGGATCTTGTTTGTTTTTGAGTTCCAGCAGTTGAAAATTGGGTCTATCTGTGCATTACTGTTACAAGCATTAACACCACACAGTTAAATGATGGTAATAGTCTGTTTCCGATATAGGAAGCCTCATTATGTAGGCAGAGGCAAACATCTGCTCTGTCTCTTCAAACCACAAATAAGCAAGTGGAAAGCAAGGGCTAGGAAGTGTTTGGCTTATGGTACAGCCTTGATGCTGCCCGATGATGGTACTGGAAGGAATGTCATCTTCTGTGGCTAAGGAAAAGAGCCACACTTTCTTTTTATTTCTAGATGAAAGTTATAGCTTGAAGTAAGCTAAAGGAAACTGTGACTGTAAACTGCAAAATCATTGCAACAAAAATACAGAATTATAACTTGCAATATGGAATTCAAATGCTTCAAGCAAGAATAGGGCACAATTTAGCCTTGGACCCCCATTTGGTTTGGGGTTATTAATTCCATCCTTCTTGGAATAATGCACAGAATAGTCTAGTTCCTTAGCTTGCACGCACTATGTATGTGCAGTGCATGCTCACACATAAACATATACACACATACCTCCAAATAATGCCCCTGGGAACCTCAGAAATCCCTAAATATTCTCTCTGTATTGAGCTACACATGCTTCCATTTTGGACTTACTGTAGAAGATTTTTATATGCCCCTGGAAGCAATTGAATTTAGAGTTTCTATTCAAGTGTATTCACAACCTGTCTAGGTATGAAGAATAGGAGGCCTGGTTGGTCTTAGATTGGCTATGGGTGTAGACTGAGTATGTCAAGATGCTGCGCTCTAGCAACCTCTACTGAGAATCCCTATTTACCAGCTTATACTTATGCAATTGGATATTCAGACGATTAAAGTCGGAGGCATTATGAGAAGATTCAGGCACAATAGAAAATCTGATTGTATTCCCTAATCTCTCTGCCTTTGTAAGAAGCTGCCCATGCTACATACCTTAGGAACAAAACTCTTCCTGCTCTTAAACCTTATACAGAGCCTTACACTGACAGTAATCGGAGCCCTTAAACACAATCACTCACATGGGCTGTTGAGTTTCAAACAGTAAACTGTTTATTGTTTTTTGTTTGTTTGTTAAGTCTATGTGAGTCCTCATTGTCAGTTCTTTGGATAAAGGAGCCAAGAATTAGGAAATTCTTGTTTTATGTCCAGTCCAGAAATAAAACATTAACAACATACAGACTTATAATTAACTGTCTTTAGGTTAACATTATTTTTTAAAAGTATTTACTTCTATTTGTGGAACACACACACACACACACACACACACACACACATGAATATTGAAATGTTCTGAAAGCCAGAGAAAGCATCAGATTCTCTAGAGCTGGAGTTACAGGAGGTTATGAACCATCCAGTGTGGGTACTAGAAACCAAACTTGGGGCCTCCGGAGGAGCAGCAAGAGCTCTTAATTGCCAAATCATCTTTAAAGCCTCAGAAGTCAAATTTTAATATCACTACATTGTTAAGACAGTCAGGCAAAAGGACTTGCCATTTGGTGCAGATTAGGCAAATTCCTCATTAATTAAGAGTGTTTTCCTCATCAGAATTCAGATTCTTGTACTACAATTAGATGTAAATATGTTAATATTGATTTTGCAGTAATTAAATGTTAATCCACATGAATGTAGTATGAGGTTCAAAGGAGTATCATATTAATTTCTAACTAGAAACTATTGGAAGCAAAGTTGAGTCATTTAGATACAGAATGAAGCAAGAGCTGAGGAAAACAACTTGAATATTTTTATGAGAAGAATCTTTGTAACTGGGAAGACAAAAAATTTTCATGCTTCTATGCATCTTATTTATTTTTATATTTGGGTTTAGGTAGTGGTTTTGTTTCTATGTCTGTCTTTTATCCTCAAAAGTAGCAATCTATGAAACTTTAAAATAATATTCTGTTGTACAGGAACACAATTTCTTTTTCTTTTTCTTCTCTTTTTTCTCTTCTCTTCTCTTTTCTTTTTTTCTTCCTTTTTCTCTCTCTATTTCAGTCTCTATGTCTCCCTCTATTCTGTGGTAAGGAGGGGGTGGTGAAGGAAAGTATCACAGGTCCAAAGTTGGCCTCACAATTGCTGTAACATTGAGGATGACCTTGGACTCACAATCTTCCTGTTCCCACTTCCCAAATTCGGTGTGTACCACCACACATAGCTAAACACATGAATTTCTTTATCCATCCATGCTAGGCTATCCTGGATAAGCTAGAATACAGATGTGGCTTCGGATTTCAGACATCTCTTTGTGATTCTGACATACAGCTAAAAGAAGGACTGCTCAATCAATTATTTGTTTGTTTTTTGGGGAGGCAGATACTGGTCAAGGATGGAACTCCCATATGGTTTTCTGTAATGATTATTATCAATTTATATTTGATCCAGTAGTATACAATCTCCAAGTTCTCTTGCCAACACTTACTAGTTTATGACTTTTACATAACTATTCTAATGTACTTGAGGTGGTATCTCGTGGTAGTTGTGAGTTGCACTTCTGTATTGACACCTTCCCACACACTTTCAGGAATATAGGAAAGGTTTACTTTGGATCATATTTGAGAGGTTTCAGTTTCATGTTGATTGCCCTGTTGCTCTGGGGACATGCCAAGGCAGCATGCCACAGCAGGAGTGTGTCATGTATTGGGGAGGACATCACTCACTTCTGGGGACATGCCAAGGCAGCATACCACGGCAGGAGTGTGTCATGTATTGGGGAGGACATCACTCACTTCTGGGGATATGCCAAGGCAGCATACCACGGCAGGAGTGTGTCATGCATTGGGGAGGACATCACTCACTTCTGGGGACATGCCAAGGCAGCATACCATGGCAGGAGTGTGTCATGTATTGGGGAGGACATCACTCACTTCACAGACGCCTGGAAAAATGAAACAAGGAATCTAGAGTACCATAGTCTCCTTGGAAAACACACTTTCATCTTGTAACTACTCCTAATAGGTCCCTTGTTTCACAGGTCCCAACACTTTCAGATGCAAATACAGTGAACCAAGTCTGTGCCATGTGGGCCTTTAATCTGGATCTGAATGTTGCCTTAAGTGTTGAACACTACAATTGCACGGTTTCTTGCAATAAGATAAAGGGAATATTTCACAGAGAAACAGAAATAAATGCCTTACCAATATTCTTTATGCACGTTACTAAATTTTTAACTTCTACATGCTTTCGTGATAAAATTCCTGAACTGAGTAATTTCTAAGGGAAAGACAAGCCTATTCTCACAGTTTTGCATGCTGGACTGTGGAAGGTCAAGGCACTGCTGGAACTGGTATCTATTCAGATCTGCTATCTGTTTTCAAGGTATTGTCATGAAAATTGCATCCTCGTATGGCAGGAATAGACAGGTGAAAGGAGATAAATTCCTTCTCTTAGGGTGCTTTTGTGACCTATCCACCTTTTAAATCCCTCCCTTTAATATTACCACATACCTACAAGAAATTTTTGACACAGAATTGCACCAATAAAATGTCTGTATGTAAGATATTCCAATACCATAGCCCTGAAAAGTCTTGACTCATTACACCATCAAATTTACTGTTTAAGTCCAAAGCTACACCTAACCGTATAGTTAAGATTCAGTGAACGATTCTTCTTGAAGCAAATGTCCCTTGATCTCTACCCCTATAAAGTCAGATGGCTGACACAGTTTTAAAATAAAGTGGTGAGACATGTCTAGGACAATCACACAGTAAAAANTTACACCATCAAATTTACTGTTTAAGTCCAAAGCTACACCTAACCGTATAGTTAAGATTCAGTGAACGATTCTTCTTGAAGCAAATGTCCCTTGATCTCTACCCCTATAAAGTCAGATGGCTGACACAGTTTTAAAATAAAGTGGTGAGACATGTCTAGGACAATCACACAGTAAAAAAGGAGGGCTAAAAATCCCAAGTCATTCAAAACCCTATTGTAAAAACAGAACTAAATCTTTCATTCCCTGTGCCCTCACCTGGGCACAGTGAGGTATGGAGTGAGATTCCAAAAGTAGGAACACCCCATTCTAAGGCTTTGGAGGATGCAGATGTTTTAGTTCATGGTTTGTGAAAGCGAGCACTGGGGACCTAAGTCCAACCTGGTTCCAGGACTGTAGCTCTAGTAGCCAACATCTGTTGACTCAGAATGAAGAGGGCAGAGAGATCTGGTCTACCCCCAGCAATGAGCACTGAGTCACATGAGAATCCCAGGACCCTTTACTAAATCTGTTTTGCCTCTGCTCTGGGCCTCTTCTTCCCTTGAGACACTCAGATCTTGAGATGGATTTGTTGACATCCTTCCTAATTCCCAAAATATTCAATGTGCATTTAGGGTTATTCTCCTGTGCCTCGATGAATAGTGTTCTACTTCCCTCCATCCATACTAACCTTTGTATCAATTTGCTGTTGGTCTATGCTCTTGCTTCTGACTGCTAAATGTGTTTTTCCACATTTTACACATCTAGTATGAGAACTTTCTAAGTCTTACGTTCTGCTTACCTTTGCATTATAAAGTCTTTTTAAATAATTTCTGCCTTTTTATATTTCAGTGTAAGCAGTTAGGGGAAGGCCTGTCACACTCCAAATAATTTGCTATGACTGATTATCTGACAGAAGCAATTTAATTGGGGAAAGGGTCGTGGTTTTAGAGGAATTCTTTGTGATCATTTGTACCACCACTCCAGAAAGAAATCATGGTAACAGGTGTGTGGCAGAGCAATTCTCATCTTGTAGTAACAGGAAGCAGAGCAAAGGATGCATGGACCCAAGGACATCATCCCACCACTTTCTGCCCTGTGTCCCCCAACTTAATTCTACCTTCTAGCTCTCAAAGGCCTCAGACTAATACCAGGGCATTATGAATGCACAAAGATGGTCACCCATGCATTACTCCAGAGCCCCCAGGATCTAATTGTTTCTGAAATGCTGCCATAGCCACACCCACGATGTATATGCTGCACTAATTTCTTAAGTGTTTCTTAACCTAGTCAGCTGTGTTGGGAGCCACATTTAATCATTATAAATTCAAATGGGTACCTATCATCTGTCCATGTTAGATTAGGGTGCAGACTGGCCAATAGTATTTGAATTAAAGTATTTTACAAAGACCTCTTTCCTGGCCTTCATTTCCTTCACATTTTATTTTGCATATTAACTGAATGTTTAAAAGTATTGGATGCACACTACAATTGCCCAAGTAAACATCTAGGCTATAGAAAAGAAATGAAAAGAGAGATTGGAAACCTTTTACTTATTCATATCACACCAAACCAAAAATCAGAGACAAACCGAAAACTTAATAGTCAAAAAGAAAACTAAAGAAGCAAGCATAGAATTCATTTAAGACCTCTGCCCCAGGGAAGAGGCAAAAATAAACAGAAGGTGACAGGCTATTTAGGTAGTTACATGGCTGTTCCTGGCCTCAGAAATGACTCTCTTTGTTTCTGTGGAACTGAAAGGTCATTTCAATACATCTTTACTATCAAACAAAACACATTTCAGTGGGTGGTGGGGAAAGACAAAGGGTCACCAACCACAATGCATTGCAGGGAGCCATTTTAGAACTGTTCAAGTAAATAATACGCTCTGCTCTGCAGAACACTTCGGAAGCAAGTGGGATTTGAAATCCACGCCTACAGAACACATTCCTCTTCTAGGTTTCCTACTCAAATGCCAGGGCAATAATGGAATATCCTAATCCAACTTGGCAGGAGAAAGAAAGCACAGCTTTTCTCTTTACAGGCTTTTCAAAGAAGTATGTTGGAGCAAAACGGCATGACCTCCATTATAGGAAACAAAGCCACAGGGCTTCTGCATGCTACAGTGGCCAGCAAGTGAGAAGAAAACGAAAGCACCAGTGATTAGCAGTCAAGCACCTGGGAAGGGGGCTCCTGCCTTCCTTCTGCCCTGAAGCGCAAGCAGAGAGGATGCCCAAGGGCAAGAGCAAAGGAAAACAAAACACAAGCATCATTCACCTTTTATAAAGCACTCTCAGTCTCACAGAGTCAAGTCTTTGGTTAATTAGCCTCCTTAGCACAAATGACCAAATATGCCATTGACATTGAGTTTTATTGTTCGTGTTCAGCGGCAAGAAGCAGAAAATGACTTAATTTTTGAAAGATCAGCTGCTCGGTAACTGACATCCCCTTTAATCCTTCTTCATTTGGCTTTAGATCACTGGTCTGCTCATTCCCCACACAAAGGGCAACACAGGAGAGAAGGTTCAAATGACTCCAGATGACTTTTTTTTACTAAATCTTAGAGTATTTCTTTCTAAATCATTCTCAATAATACAGGCTATCAGTTAAAAAAAAATCGTGTTCCTACAAGTTTTGCATTTCTGGGAGCTGACTTCAGACATAACTAATGAGATCAGAAAGGCCTACGTTTTGACCAAGCATGGTCTATGCAGGAGTAGCATCAGTAGAGTCCAGGAGGTTGTTAGGACAAGCATCGTCGTTTGACAAGCTCCCAGATGCTCGCGTACACTGGAGCGCTTGAGTAGCATTACTCTCTACAGATGACTTACAAGTTAGAGAAACAGGCTTTGGGGTTAGGATCATGGTAAATAAGCATCTGAAACCTTGATTTTACATACACAAGGGACATCATTATCAAATACTTCTCATCTATAGTTCTTAAAACATATTTACTTAAAGTGATCATTACTGATTTGCTTCAGCTATAATTCACCATATATTTTAAAACTCTGAGCAACATTTATCTATATAAAAAAGTTATTTTGAGTGTCAAAGTATAAGTACAATGGTTTTTATGCTCTGGATATTAATGGTCTCTCAAAAGTTCACATATTGAAAGCATTGTCTTTAGTTTATAGCAGTTTTGAGAAATGGGGAGAAAGTTCAGGAGTTACCTCCTAATTGGAGGAAGTAGGTCTTGGAGGTTATAATTTAGAAAGTGGATTTATGACCTTTGCCACATCTTCTGACTCTCTGTGTCTCTTGGCCACCATGAAGTGATATTCTCCATAACTGCTTGCTAGAAGTTATATGCTGCCCTTAGCACAGACTGAAAGGCAACGAAGACAAGTAGCCATTGGTTAAAATATTTTAAACTGTGAGATAAATTAGTTTTTTTTTCCTTTTAAGCTATTAGCTCAGGTATTTTGTCACAGTGTCAGAAATGTAATTTGATGGCAGTTTTTAAAACATGTGTTTATCTCCTTTCTACAATGGCACTTCATTTTGAACAGGTGTAGATATTACCTTATCGCACTACTGGAAAGCAAGTTTTCATTTGCATGTTAGACTATAGACTACCATAGCTATCTTACAGATTAGTCAACTGAAAGAAGACCAATTTTTAAATTATGTGGAGCATACATAATAAAATAACCATGTGACAAATACTGGTTTCTACTACAAGGCAATGCCAGCTGCTATCACTATGCAGAATTCCCAAGATAATTATAACTAAAAGAAACTCACATAGACTAATCCACAGTTTCTGAATTCCAGTCCATGATCAAGTAGTCCCACTTATTTCATCCTGTGATGCAGCAGAAAGTGAAGGAAGGAGGTGCACATGTTAAATCGGCACATCTCATCTCACTACCACCACACAAAGAGAGCAGAAGAGGCTGAGCCTGCACCTCTGAAATGACCTTTTACCTCCCAGCAACATGGCCATGGAGACCAGGACTCTAATTCAAGGGCTAAGTTATAGCAAAAGTTTTCTCTAGTCAGACTTTCTTTTCTACCACCATCCCCAAATAACTACACAGAGACTGTTTATTAATTATGAAGGTTTGGCCCTAGCTTAGGCTTGTCCCACTAGCTCTTATTACTTATTAATATATTTATATTAATCTACATTCTGCGATGTGGCATTATCTTATCTCTGTACTGTCCATCCTGCTTTTCCTGAGTGTGGCTGGCAACTTCGCCTTATTTCTTCCCAGAGTTCTACCTCTGCCCAGAAGTTCCTCCTATACCTCCTGCCTAGCTATTGGCCATTTAGCTTTTTATTACTCCAATCACAGCAATACATCTTCACAGAGTGTACAACTATACCACAAAATCATTTTATCTAACTATAAAGGAAAGGTTTTAACTCTAATACAATAAAATTATAAACAATAAGAATTATCCAGTAAGAATTACAGTCACAGTCCATTTGAATTTGGCAAATTTGGAGGAGAAACTGCTATCTACCATGGATGAGTTCAAAGTTTATACCTAAATGACTTTCTGTCATAACCTATATTCCCATCCTATAAAATATTTTTCAGACCTTAAAACATCTTAGATAAACAACTTGAGGTTTTTTGTTTTTAATCTTATACACATTATATCTTTTATGTAAGTCTTTTTCTGAACCTGATAACAAGAAACACTTAAAATTATCTAATATTCAATCCCCATCAGAGACCCAGAAAGCATATTACCTGTGTAAGCAGGAAGTATAGAGCAAGCAACTTCCAAACATATAGAAATGACAGAGGCAGCTAGTTTCCTGTTCAGTTACCTAAGGTTCCTTTGCAATTTGGGGGCATCCATCTTTGGCCTACAGGCCTAGAATATTTGACAGAATTTTATGTGAGGCAGGAATTTTAAAAAGCATATCCTACTTGTCTTGGAAAAGTTAAGCAGCAGCTTTTTCTTTTGTGTCCTGCTTGTTTAATTTGGACAGCATACTGTCATCAGTCAAGGTAAGGGCAGTTCCTTACCCAGTGGCTAACTTTGCCACAATAAAAGCATACTCCATGTGGGAGTTCTTCAAAGTTTATAATCCTTTTTTGAAGTAAATTAGTACTGTCAAGAGCAGACATGTCTTGGGTTATTAAAACATCTTAAATGCTATATTCTGTAGGTCTCTGAAGTGTTTGAAGACTACCTATATATGTAAGCTCTACTTCTTCTTGACCTTAAAAACATACCTAACACTATTACAAGTTTTATTTTTATAGATGACTACTAATCTCCATTTCTTAATTATCCTCAATTATTTGCAGTAATAACTTTTAAAGAATCAGATGGAATTTAAAACCACTTTCTGATACTTCATTTCAGGTTTCAGGCAATCAGTAATATTATCAGTAGACAGAGTGATTTTAAAAGTCATTTTGAATTGATCATTTTCTTGTATTGCCAAGAACCCCCAAATAATTCCTATTGACTTCTCCTGAGTTTTCCAAACGGGCCTCCCTGATAGTGCATGGTCTCTGTGGTTAGCTTGCATATCTTAAATCTGGGCATTGGAGCCAGGTAACTCCCTCAACATTCTGCTAGCAACTGTAACCCATATCCCAGGAAATTGGCTGCACTCATCTGATGAAGCTTATTCATGCCCCACCCTTTTCATATTCAATCACATTGGACATTGTCCCTTTTCAGTCTCTGTCTGTCCTTTTGTGCTTCCAGTCTTTGTAATTATTTACACAGCCATCTAACAGTCTCATCATGTTTACTTAGTAAAAGAATGATAGTTTCTTCCCCACAAGGACCTATGATGTCTCTCCTGTTACATGCTTTTGACTGTGTTTAAAGACTAGACTTAAATATCCTCTTTTTGAATAGGCATCAAATCCAATGAGAGAGTAGTTTGTCATTTCCATAGGAGAATTGTGATTATGGTAACTACCAGCTCATCTTGTGTAGCTTGTTGGCATGGTTGTACACAGCATCCATAGTGGAGTAAGGCTGTGCATGACAGTTCTCTTCAACTCTCTGATTGCCTTCAGTCCAGTTCCAGCATGGTTTCTATGTGACCCATGTACCAGGCATTTGGCATCTCCATCAATATAGCCCCACCATCTAGTTATAGTGGGCAATCAGCAAGCAGTGGCCACCTGTATCATTTAGTGTTCTTAGGGACACCTTTGACTAACAATCAATACTGTGAGAACCAATCCATCCATGACTTTGGGATTTTTGCCTTTGACTTTTTGGAGCAGCTTTGTCTACCCACACACTGTACCTTCATTTCAACTCTTTTTAAATACTTAGCAATGTGCATTAGCTTATTGGATATTGGGTTTCCTTATAGTTTTCCCTATGATTTCTTAATTTAAATAAATTAAGTATCTATTTTAATGGTATCATCAATGTATAAAGTTGCCTCCATATTTCCCCCTGGGAAAATTGAGTTTTGAGATTCAGAGAGCAGACTCTCTTCTGAGAAGCCCATTGGCTAACAATATGGCTGGCCAGATGGGGCCATCACAAAAGTGCTGAGACTCCCACCAAATATATCCACAATTACTCTTTTATTTTTTACCACTATAATGCTGGTTATTGTCTTTTGAGTGAATATTTTACCTCTAATGTTATCAACTATTACAACATCAACTATGTATATCATTTAATCTGGACAAATGAAAATTTTAGCTAATCTAAATGAAATGTTAGAACTATTATTGCATGATTAGTCAAAATTATTGCTCATGTTGTAATACACATGTTTTTGGACATAAGGTTAAATATAACTAAACCTGTATTTTCAATTTTACCTTTGGTCTCTCTGCAGAGGAAAAGATTTTTCCTAAATGCAATTCATCCATTCATAGGAATGACAATAAAGAATAATCAATGCCTACATGTTAGTGCAAAGAAAAATATGTGTGCTATTTCTCCCCCTCATATGCCATCCACCTTGCTCCTTAAGACAGTCTCTCACTTGTCTGTGAGTTTCTTGTTTAATCCATATTATGCTTGCATAGTGGAATAATATTAGCCCTACATAATATAGTCAACAAGAAAAACTTTAAGTTCCATAGGATATTATATAATTGTCACTCTAAATGATACTTGAATTATTCAAGAGGATATAATTTAGCCTAATTGAACACAAGATACTTCTACTGAAGCATCTCATTTGTAGTACTAGTAATTAGGGCCCACATATATTTTGTATAAGATCTGCTCTCAACCCTAACAGTAATCATGCACTGAGAACATGAAATCAAAATTGGTCTTGGGCCGGAGCACCTTTCTTTCCATATTCCCCCCACAATATCTGGTTCTTCACCCCTAAACTCTGTAGTGCTGCCTGGACCACTGCTTCACTGTGCTGTCCTCCCATCATTGTGGCATACTCCTTTACACTATAAACATGTGCCACTGTTTGGGGGTTAATAAAACGCTAATTAAGGAATAGGTAGGCAAGAGGTATACCAAGAGCTTCTGTACAGAGGGAGCTCTGGGAAGAAGAGATGCTGAGTCACCAGCTGGACAAAGAGAGAGAGAACAAGACATTCAGGAGGAGAGGTAAAACCCACAAGTCATGTGACAGCAATTACATAGAAAATGGTTAATTTAAGTGATAAGCGCTAACAGGACAAATTTAAGCTATAGGCTGTGCTCTCACCTTTAATATTAAGTCTCTGTATTGCTTTTTGTGAGCTGGTGACCCAAAGAAAAACCCAATGGCACTCCATCTACAGCATTGCAGCTTAGAATTCCTCCAAGTTCTTTTAATCGAAGATTATGAGTATCAGTTTTGGTTAGTTATTTATAAATTATTCTAGCATTGCACATTTCTAACATTTTTCACCTCACTCAGACTTCAAATAAAGATAAAATTTAAGATCATACATATTCCACTATGAACTTTTTTTGTAAAGTGCCCAAGAATTTTGCTTTTATAACTAACCAGCTGCATAAACTGACTCCATCCTCATCATTGCCATTCTGCCATCACGAAAGACTTTTTGGTTTCAAATTCATTTATTTACTCACATTCACACATACCCTGAGACGTTAGATGAGTGTGACACCAGAGATGGAAAGTTTTAGTCAACTTTCTCTTTGTTGTTACTATACAATAAACCTTTTTTCAAAAAGTGAACACTTATTTTGGCTCCCATTGTGAAGGCACAGACCACGAGGACAGGGAAGTAATGACAGGTGGAGAATGATGTGGCTGGGTATTTAAAGCCAGAGTTAGGAAGCAAAGACAGGCCAATGCTGGCGCTAGGAACGCTTTCTCCTATACTCAGTCCAGGCCCCCAGATCATGATATGGCGCTGCCCAGACAAAGGGTAGGTCTTTCTACTTCAGTTAGCCCGTAGAGAAATTCCCTCATAGGCATGTCCTGTGGTTTCAATTGATCTCTGTGTGCCTTGCCTATTAACCATGGGTGACATTTCCCTAAGCTTAATTTTCTTTTATTTGCATTGAGGTCTTTGATATACTTGGGCTTGAGTTTTGTGCAGGGTGATAAATAGAAATCTGCTTTCTTCTACATGCAGACATCCACTCGGACCAGCATCATTGGTTGAAGCTTCTTTCTTTTCTCCATTGTATATTTCTGTTTTGTTTTTAATCAAAAATCAGGTTTTCATAAGTATGTGGATTTATACCTGGGTCTTTGAATTGATTCTATTGGTTGACCTATCTCTTTTTACTCGGATACCATGTGGTTGGTTTTTTAATCACTATGGGTCTGCAGTACAACTTGATATCAGAAATGGTGATACTTCTAAAGGTCTTTTTTGTTAAGAATTGTTTTAGGTAACCTTTGTTTGTATAGATAGATAGATAGATAGATAGATAGATAGATAGATAGATAGATAGATAGATAGATNATATATATATATTGCCATGTAAAATTGAAAATTTTCAAAACTGACAGAATTGTGTTGAAATTTTGATGAGGACTGCATTAAATCTGAGGATTGCTTTTGTTAGAGTGTTCATTTTTACTACGTGAATTCTACCAAATCCATGAGCATGAGTGACCTTTCCATCTTCAGAAATATTCTTCAATTTCTTTCTTTAAAGACTCGAAGTTTTTGTCCTACAAGTCTTTCATTGGCAGGGTCAGGATTACCTCAAGATATTTCATGTTGTTTGTGGCTGTAGTGAAGGGCGTTGGTTTCCCTGGTTTCTTTCTCTGTGCCTTTGTCATTTGTATATAAGTGAGCTGCTGATACTTTTTGAACTGTTCTTGTATCCAGCCATGTCACTGGAGGGGTTTATCAGCCTTACGGCTTTTCTGGTAGAATACTTGGTGTTGTCTGTGTATACTACCATGTCATCTGTAAATAATGACACTTCGGCTTCTTCCTTTCCAATTTGTATCCCCTTGGTCTCCCTCAGTTTTCTGATTTCTCCCGCTAGAACTTCAAGTACTACATTGAATAGATATGGAAAGAGTGAAAAGCCTTGTCTTATTCCTGATTATAGTGGGATTGCTTTATGTTCTATTTAATTTGATGCTGCCATAGACTTGCTGTAAACTGCCTGTATTCTATTTAGGTAGATTTTTTTTATCCCTAATTTCTCCAACACTTTTATCATAAAGGTATGTTGGATTTTGTTGCAGGCTTTTTTGCCATCTAATGAAATGATGATTAATTTTTTCAGTTTATTTATGTAGTAGATTACATTGACTGAATTTTGTATGTTGAACCATCTCTGCATCTCTGAGATAAAGTCTACTAATAATGCTGAATACCCTTTTTTGTTGTGCTCATAGAATCAGTTTGCAAGTGTTTTGTTGAGTATTTTTGTATCTACCCTCATAGGGAAATTGGTCTATAGTTCTCTTTGTTGAATCTTTGTGTGGTTTGTATATCAGGGTGACTGTGGCCTTGGAAAACAAGTCTGGCAGTGTTCCTACTGTTTCTATTTTGTGGATTATTTTTGAGAAATATTGGTAGAACTCTGCACTAAAACTTTCTGGTCTTGGACTTTGGTGTTGTTATTATGAGATTTTAATCACTGATTCTATTTTATTAGGGGTTATAGGTCTATTTACGTTGTTTATCTGATCTTGATTTAACTTTTGTAAGTGGTATCTATTGAGAAAATTATCCACTTCTTTTAGATTTTCCAATTTTGTGGAGTGCAAGATTTTAAACTATGATTTAGATTTCTTTGAATTTCCTCCATGTCTGTTATTATGTCCCTCTTTTTGTCTCTGATTTTTCTTTATTCTTTTTTAGTTGGTATGGACAGTCTTTTCACGAGTTTGGATAAAGGTTTGTTTACCTTGTTGATTTTCTTAAAGAACCAACTCTTTATTTCATTGATTCTTTGGATTGTTCTCTCTGTTTCTATTTTATTCATTTCAGTCCTCAGTTTGATTGTTTCCTTCTGTCTACACCGTTTGCGTGTGCTTGCTTCTTTTTGTTCTAGAACTTTCTGGTTTCCTGTTAAGTTGCTAGTATGAGATTTCTCCAATTTATGTAGGCGTTTAGTGTTATAAAATTTCTTTCCTCAATGCAAATCAAAACAACTCTGAGATTCCATCTTACACTTGTAAGAATGGCCAA
>LOEQ01006950.1:0-42296 GCA_001685075.1 Bramus lutescens | reverse complement strand
AGATAGCTCATCAAACTGTGTGTGGTCATTCAATCTAAATTAACAAATGCCTTTAATTTGATGAGGTGTTGATAAAATATTATTAAAAGATGATACCTTTTCTGTTGCCAAAAATCATTTTGCCTTAACATAATTATAACTTGTCAATAAAGGAGCCCCCAAAGTTAGGGTTGGGGAAGGGTTTGGTTTTTAATATTTCATGAGAATAAAAACATCCAACTAAGGAATCCAAAGACCATTAGACATATTAGACATTGGAAGAAGAAGGATAAATCATCAAGAGAAAATGTCCCAAGAAAAATAAAGAAAAAAAGTACATTGACCTAATAAAATTTTAAAAATCTTCCCAAATTCTTGTTTTTGCTACTCTGTGGCCAAACTTAAGGTAAATGGCCTTTTGCAGTCCCGATTCGATTAAGAATTAAAGCTGGCTGTGGAGTAAGAATGTGTCTCTATCTTTTTTCTAAATCCAAGCATGCTTATTAAAAAGAAATCCAAAATCTCTCTCTCATATTAGAAGAGCTACTGGAAAGGAACAGAAGAAAAACCAAAATTAAGGAACTAGTCTATTGCTACTAATCTCATCATCCTTTAATTTCCATTTGATTCTTAAAACTTCTAAGGCATAAATATTATCTCAAAATTTACAGGAGTATATATGCATACATATTTTTCTTCCATGCTACTGGTGATCATATAGAGTACTAATTAATTCTAGAAATAAGCTTATTCTTGTTTCCTGTACATGTCTTCAGGTTTGAATTTCAGGTATCTAACAATTAAGTTTGTTTACCCCAAATTTATTTGAAAGATTGTTGTTCTTTAATCTCTCAGATATCTGTTACATTTGAAAATTTTATCAAGGTCCCTCGAAGATGCTGTTGCCCTCAAACAACAGGAAGCAGTCTTAAGTACATATTACCTACATTCCCAGTAGGTGGGATGAGTGGTATCTGATTGGTTGGTGGGTTATGAATGTTTATCATCGTTTAAGGTGGCGGTTGCAAGATGCTAGATATTGGTCATGGTCAGGGGGAAAAAAACTTAATCAAAGGAGGTTAGATTTGCAGATCTCTTTCTGTATAGAAAAAAAGTTGCAATAAAGGAATGATATGATAAAAGAGTAGATTGTTGAATCTACTTTTAAAATAAAAAGCAACTACTATTCTCAAATATTTTACATTGATGTGGATTTTTGAATAGTGATACAAATTTAAGGTGATTTTTGTTATAACATACTGTATGTGTGTTTCTACTCTTGTTTAATGACCTACACAGCTCATTAAAAATGTAATATAAAGTTCTAGTCCTTGAAAGCTATTGTTACAAACTATTAAGGATAATTAAATAGAGGTTAGTAATTAATCAACTATAACAATCAAACTTGTAGGCAGGTATGTTTTCAAGGTCAACCAAAGATATACATGATTGTTAGGTGATCTTTAAACAGTCCAGACATCTACAGAATATGAAATTTAAGATGTTTTAATAATATAAGACTTTTCATCATAATGAGATATGTCTACTCCAGGCAGTACTGATCTATTTTAAAGAACATGATGAGCCTCAAAGAACTTCCATATGAAAGTTGCTCTCATCATGACAAAGTTAGCCACATGGCAAGAAACTGCCCTTACATCTACTGCTGACGGTATGCTGTCCAAAATGGACAAGCAAAATACAAAAGAAAGCATCTGTAGAACTTTATGAAGACAAGGTAGGTTAGTCCTTCAAAATTCATGCTTCACGGAAAAGTCTTTCAGATATTCTAGGTCTGTAGGCCAAAAACAGATACTCCATGTTGCAAAGGAACCTAGGTGGCTGCCCAGGCAGCCAGTTGTCTCTGTTATTTTTATAATTTTAGAAGTTGTTTGCTCTACACTTCATATTTACTTCAGTAAAATTTTATCCTTCTCAGATCTCTGATGCGGATTTAAACCTAGATAATTATATTTTCTTCTTTGTTATCAATTTCAGAGAAGAAACTTGCAAAAGAGATGTAATGTTTATTAGGTCGAGAGACATAAAAGCTTAAGTTGTTTATCGAAGAAAATGTTTTAATGTCTAATAAGATAGTTTTATGTTTTAATTCAAGTTATGATAGAAAGTGGTTTAGGTATAAAACTTTGGACTCAGCAAGATAGGATAGATAGTATATTATTCTACCTGAATTTGTCAAATATGAAAGGATTGAAAATTGTGAATGTAATTATTGCTTGATCATTGTTCTTATTGCATATACTTTTACTGTGTTTGGGTTAAAAATCTTTCCCTTTATTTAGACAAAAATAGGAGAATGTTGTGCTATATTTGACCATGTTGTGACACCCCAAGACTGTGTTAATAACATTAACCTTTAATCAGGGGACTGAGACAGAGACTAGCTGACTGGAATTAACCATCGAGAAGCCAGGAATATGGAAGATTTCAGGGTCTCTTTGATATAGGAAGTGTGGAGAGAAGGTTAGTTGGTCTCTCCTCTGCTTCTTTTGAACTTCTGGTTTTCACCCCAATATCTGATTCCTGGATCTTTAGTGGTACTAGAATAGTTTGGATAAATACAACATACATGTATAGGAAGTATTTTTATTATATCTATCCTCTACTCTCTTCCATCATTCACCAAGATGGCACATATGTTCACACACACTCCAAGTTCATGTCCTCTATATTCACTAATTCATTCATTCATTTTAATTCAGTTAGTGCTACCCATAGACATATGGCATGAAATTATTGTTACCTCACTTTTAATGCTTTTCTAGTATGAAAACAATTATGAACAGATTTCTAATACATCATCTTAAATGTGTCTATATCACAGACTACTAAAATAACATACTATTTTTATATTTTGGCAAAATGTGTATCTATTTGCTTAAATTTGAAGTACTGTCATTTCAGTGAATTCATTTTGAGATTCCTAGAAGTGGTAATATGACTTTTAAAATAACTGACTCAGTCATTTTACAATCACATTCATTTCATAAGCTCAAAAATTAATTTGAAGTTTAGAACTCCCCCTTGAATAGTGACAATGTCTATGTTATTGAAGATTAAATTTCAGCGTTAAAAACAGTAAGTGTTTTTCAGTCCTTGGAGGCTGAGTTATGGACTGCCTGTTGCAGATGGCTGGAGTTATTTCTGTTATTCCTTGGAGACCTTAATGGAAATATAATGATTCGAAGAACGCTAAGGTAATTTTGTGGCTCTAAGCTAAATCCATCTAGGCCATTTTCTTATCATTTCTTCCCATCACTTCTTCCTGGAAAAATTAGATGCACCTATGTGGGAAATGGACAAGGGAGTCAGGCTTGTCTAGAATGATAAACAGTATTTTTAAGTGTTCAGCTTTCTCCATCTCTGATATAAATGCAATCAAAAGCACACTTTCAAAAATAGGAGCATATATAAAAGGACATATCTATCATTCAGTTTGCCAGAGATTGTATTGAGGAATTATTTGTACATCTAGAAGCTTATCTTAGTAAATATACTTTATCTCATCCTTCTCTATGTCACGCTGAAGTGTTGCTTAGTAATGGAATTGCCTCTTTGAGGGTAGCCTCATCTCTGTATGGGATCAGATGAGGAAAGTACTTACATGTGTTTCCTTTCCCTACATTTAATTTGAAATGACCTAGGCATTACTGAGTAATGGCTATGCATTTTTATTTTCTTGCAGATAGTCCAATAGGAAAAAAACACCTTTTTTTTTTTGCTGGTAATGGTCAGAATGAAATAGAAGTATTAATCCTTTCATTAATATTCTTTTGCCTTTTGTTGCCATTATCAACACTAATCTAATAGTATCTGCAGTATTTGGTGACACATTTAACACGGTCACTCTGTCACTGCAGCAACAACAAATGGACCTGAACTTAGATTCTGATATTTAATTCAGAAAGGAAATGTGACTCAAAGCACCCTGAGCTTTCCTGCTGTGTAGCTCTTTGTTTCCAGTAAAGTTAGCTGGAATATGTCTGGTTGCTGTTGTTGCTGTTTTACCTGTGCCTTCCATTTTTTAAACTTTTAATTAGGAATATAACAAATAGAAAAAGACAAAGATCGGCAGTAGCGCTGACCTCCAGATTTGGTCACATAGAAATGTGGCCCCTGCATTTGACAACACTGTAGCCTTCACCTTTACTTCCTATGAAGCTTTGGGCCTAGATGCAACAAAATTCCATCCTTTTGTCCAAACACTCCTTCTCTTAACAAATGGGGAGTTGTCCATTCCATCTCTAATTTAGTCATTAGCAACTCCATGTTCCAAGTAAGTCGAGATTAAAGAGTGGAACTTTCTATTACTTTTCTTTTCATAAGAGACAATACGAAACCTCCTTTCAAGCACTTGTATACAGCTCCATCTTAGCAGCTAAACATTTATTAATACAGTTCTGTAAAAAAATACTAAGAAACATTCCTTGCTAAATAGACTGAAATAGTATATGTAAAATAAACGTTAATGGCATGCCCCCATTTTCCCATGGGCACATACATCTAGATAATAGGTTATAAAAGACAATGTAAATGCTGTCACCTGTCCACTGTGTTGTTGGTTTTTGCTTAGCCTTTCCCTTTGTGAATTTCAGGTAAAGCCCAGCCTCCAGGAAGGGCCTCAGACAACTAATATCACTTAAGTCCCAAACAGACTGCTAGTTCCTTTTGCACTCTGTTCATAGGGAATCCACAGTCTGTGTTCTTACAGCTCTTGCTTTATCTCATTGACATTTCAACTACCAAGATAAACATGATTTCATTTCAGGATCTGACCGAAGAGCTGTAGACACTAATCACCCAATCAGGGCTGAGTACTTCTCCGGTTACCATCCTTCATTTTCATTGCAAACCTGGGAGCATTTCGGGAAATCAGAATTTTAATTTTCTTTTATTTTTTAAAGGAAAATTCCAACATCACAGTTACATTTGCGTTGCTATCTATTGATGATATTTTCCTAGAATGTTACATTTTATTAGTTATTGGCCTGTTAGTTCTTTTTTAATTGTTCTTGGATGTAGTGGTTCTCATGTTCCGTGTTCTCAGAGTCCTTTTCCATCGGTAGGATAACGCTGATGTTTTGTGTTTACAGAGAAGTACAATGTTTCTTTCGAGATGGCAAATCGAGCTCGGTTTTCGTGTCTTGTGATTTAAATCTCTGTTCGGCTCTCTTTGTGTTCCCTGTACTGCTGTGGATCTCTCATGGGCTTGAATCCTGGAAGATGAGCAGACTCTGGTGAAAGTATAGCAGAACTGAGGGAAATGCCGCTCTCTCTCTCGCCGCTTGAAAAGAATCAAGGGATGTTCTCAACACACGGGAGACTCCATCTCAGCTGTGGCCCACAACAAAATCTGAGGTTCTCTTGGGGTTTTGTCCCCCGTGTTTCTCGGCTGGTCTGCATAGTTCTCCCATCCTCTCACTGATGTTGGGAACATGACTGAGAAAAGGAGAAAACTAGGAAATGCGCCTCCTCCATCCAGCACACGTCTCTGTAATTTGCCTGCTTTTTCCACCTGGATTGCTTTAGCCCAAAGGCGCGAGTATTCTAACACATGGCACTCTGCATACCATGTTTGTTGTGACCTACTCATTGAAAGCATGTTGGAAGATGCAAATGTGGTACATATACACAATGGTATTTTATTTAGCCATGAAGAAAAATCAAACTGTCAAAGAAAATGCATGAAAGTCGAGAATGCTGTATTAACTGAGGTGACCAAGGCTCAGAAAGGAAAAACACTACACAAACAAAAGACATAATGTCAGGCACAAAAAAAATATACACAGTGCCCAAGCATTTCACAGCACGAAATTTTAAGTTATATTGCACCATAAGTTATAATAAATTAAGGACAATGCATTTTTCTTCTTTGAAAATGTAATACATTTAGACAGCATAATATTCAGGAAGGTTTTGTATTTATTTCAGATAAGAAGCACAAGTCATAAAAATACAGTCACTAGGTCAGAGTGTACTCTTAATTATTTTGTTCTTTGACTAATTTCATATTAAATGCTGCTGGCTGTCTGAATGAGTCCGAACTCTGTTACAAATGGATGAGAGCTTATTCTCTCTAAATCATCAGCACATATTCAGTGTTTTCTTTCCTCGTTGTATTAGTGGTAGATAGAAAGCCATTCAAAACAAATGCTGTATTACTTCATTAGTGAAGAAAGAAGGTAAGAACATCCCTGCAGAACTAAATACTGGAGAAAACTACGGACACCCACACAAAGGAGCAGAAAGGAGATGGTAGAATTGGCCCTCGGTGATACAGAAATATTTGTGTATACATAGGGAGAGTGAGCAACTGGTGGGAAAGGGGGTTCAAGCCAGTGATACAGTACTGATGTCCTGTTAAGACCAGAACTAAGAATATTCCACAGGTAATGGAGATATGTGCTCTAAGTTCCAGTTAGCAGATTAGTGCTCCACTTTTATCATTACAGCCATCTGAAATAAGGTTAGATAACTTTTGTTTGTATGCTCTTGAGTGAGTGTGCTAAGTAGCAACGAAAACACAAACCAGGGCCATAGTAACCAAATACGGGGGAGAGATCTGTTCTCAGGTAAAAGAAAAGAAAACATAAGAATGGGTTTATTTTATTTATAAGTTTGTTTCTCCAAGAATAATAAAGTCAGGAGAAAGGAAACCAGGATTATTTAAAATATATAAAGCTGTATTTCTTCATTGTTATTAACTATTTTAAAATAACACTGTTAGGCATCCTTGTACGTCCTGCATCCATGGGCTGCTCGTGTTGAGGCATGAGGACAGTCAGTATAAGGGCCAACCTGGGCTACACAGGGGGATGCTGCCTCAAGAAAATGAAATTAATTAATACAAGACATTGGAGCTGCTTTCTTCAGATTGCTCCTTTAGCTCTAACAAATATTTAAAAACACAGCAAGAATTGGCTGTGAAGATTCTGAAGCAAATATTTAAATCTATGCTCCCACGAGTGTACTTTACTAAGGTAGAATGTTAGCTGAGGCTAAACTCAATAGATTCTTTATCATCTGCATCAAATACGGCTTTGTTGAGTTGTGCCAATAAGAGTATTTGTAGAATTATAGAAAATTGCAATCTTTATGAAAAATTAAAAAAAATGTTATGAAACCTGAAAATATAGTTTGCTGTGTGAGATAGTAAAATAAAGAAATAACACGGGATTGGAGTTTCATTTAAAAAATCCTGGGCTCATAAATATGAGGATTAAATATGTTTTTATAGTATCAGAATTGGATCCCATTCTTTGATGATATTAACTCAACACATAGGGGATGATAGTGAAACATTTTAATATTGAGCAACTGTGGTACATTATTATGAAAATAACTCTTGAATTAGAGGAGCTTTTTTTTGGACCTCACAGCCAAGTTAATGATATACCTCAGGTTCAATTACTTGAGACTGAGGATTGCTCTTCTACTGTGTACTTAGTCTGTTTGACCTACCTTCAAGAGAGCAACGTAACACCCAATCTTGCTTGCCTTGGGTTGCCTTGATCAAAAGTCCTGTAATCAGCTTTCACAACACAAGTTATTACATATCTTTATTCTTAAATTATGTTCCCTTTTATGAACCTGACCCAGAGGAATAACAATTTATGTGTTTTGTATATGTTGTGATAATCATTGGCTGGAAACAGCAAATAGGATGAAAGTGGCCTTGTAAAACAGTTATCACGAGAGATATTGTAATCAACATACAGAGACTGCATGGCAGCATTTCTTTATTGTCTGGGTTAGCTAGATTCTTTGTAAAACTCTGTAAAAGATTGTTCTAAAGTCTTTCTCATTCTTTCCCCCATGTGACTTTTTTTGCTGTTAAATAAATGCAGAACAAAAGCCTTGTGTGAGGAAAGAACACGCACACATGCACGTGCGCGCACACACACAGGGTGGGAAAGAGGGACGAACAGACTAGAGACAAGATAGGACAACTAGATACAGATTCAGATTTTCACAACAGATGAATAGGGAATTATTGAAGACACAGGAATAGAGAAGTAGATAATTCATATCTGCACCTGCTCTTGGCAAAATTACCACGAGTGGACGTGATTTAATTTTTTCTCCTTATTGTAACAATGACATTTTATTGGCAAAAGTTCATTGAAAATTGTAGCTACAACTAAAGAAACATAAGCAGATTGTCTTTCCTTGTGCGTCCAAGACTCATACGATACTGAATTAGGCCTGGATCTCCTAAGGCATTATTTAAAACCTCACGTATTAAGAAATTGTCCCAGAGAGGTAGGTCTTTGATATAACTTTTCTCCTTCACATCCTTGCTTATGGTCTGTCCTTTTCAAGAATGGCAGAAGGAGAGACTGGAAATGGGAATTCAGCACTTCCCAAAGATTTCCTCTAAGAGAAAAACCCAAGAATGGTGGTTAATTTTCGCAGTCAACTTTTTTGGAATAATGAATGCTTAGGTACACCTTTCAGATTTACCAAAAAATGAAGTTGTCTTGAGTATGGGCAGCACCTTTCCTGAGACATGGCCCTTGCTCAAACAAAAGGGAAAACAAAATCATATGATTGCTGGCATTGCCTTCTCTGCTTCCATATTCACCCAGAAGTGGTTGAGCCAAAGCAGGGATAGGTGCTGGTCCTGCCCACAGTCTTTTCAAACCATCCTCTGCACCATGAGGGGCTGTTGTTCCAGAACTGTGAGCAAAAGAAACATTTCCTGTAAATTGCTTCTTATCTGGTAGTGTTATAAAAATGAAAACAGTAACTAAGCCAGTGAGGAAAGGAGTTATTTAGTTATCTTTGAGTTAAAGAAAGAATGCTCAGTCTGCTGTGGTGGTGTGGAATTACAGAAATGACCCTAGACAGGAAGCTCAAGACAGGCTTTTGTCTCAGGTTGCCAAGTGGTAACAAGTTCCTGAACTATAAACCGAGTAATACAAATCAGCAGGAGGCAATAGTATGAAGCAAATCTAAAAAACAAGTCCAAGTCATTAGACGGTGATACATGAAAACGAGGAAATACTGCAGTACTCTGGGTAAAGATTGGGGGATGTTTTGAACTCACTTGGGCCGTCTTAAATGCTCTCTGTCGGTTGTTATTAATAACAAAACAACAGCAAAGCCCTACTTTGCTGTCAACAAGTATAAAGGCTCAGATTCACGAGAATGATCTAGCCTTCTGATGAACAGTGCTGTGCCTAGAATTATCACTATGGAATCGTGTGCTTCTTGAGGAAGATCTCACGGTGAATGTGATGAGGAAAAAAATGAAGATTTTCTTTGAAAAGGATGATTCTAAGGAGTTTTGCTGTGACAATACTGATAAAACTCCTCTTTGCCCATTTCCACCAATGTCAGCTCCCAGGTTTTTGCTATAGTTAACAAAAGCCCTACACAGAGTTTACTGACCTTACGATTTGTCAGTTGGTGATTGATTTCTTGAAGGTTTGTTGATAGGCTGATTTTTTACATGAAGTCTCTTGTTGCTCAAGATATTTTGTAGTCCAGTACCTATACCTCATGGGAAGTACAGCAAGAACGAGCTAAGGTTAGACCACCCTACTCCATTTTCCTGTATTCACTTTGTATCCTCCCTGCCCTCTCTGCCCAATCTCAGTTCCTTCTCTCCCCTTTGTCCTTGATAATAGTCAAACCCTTGTTCTCATTCTCTCTCCTACAGAGAAGCACATTCTTTTCAGTTTTAAATAATGTACGAGCTCTTTCTTTTACTAGCAATTCATGGAGCTTATTATGAAAGGGTACATTGCGTGACAGCTTGAAAATAAAACTAATTAGTTCTAAAAATATAATTTGTTCAGTTCAGGCATTTTATACTTTTAATAATAGTGGAAAGGCTTATTTTTTTACAGTGGAGAGTACATCATTGAAAATGCAAAATATTAATGACTGTAATGAAAATTATGACATAAAAAATGTCATGACCTTGAAGCCTGAAGCAAACATTTCACTGGTTTCTATTTTTAAATATTATCACTGAGTCATGCAAACAATGCATTAAAATCACATTTTTAGATTAATATATGTTGGATTATAAAACTGAATAATGATTTAAACATTGCAGAGAAGACTAAGGTTTAATAAAAATCAAGCTCAGATCTTACTATAGATAGTGAATAACAAGCTAGCCAGAAATTCCATTTGCAAATGTCTGGACTCTTGCTAGGCATTTCCGGCACACTGAAAGCTCATCCCAGACATCCCCAATTAGTACCAGAGGACATTGAAAAAGGTGAAAGAGTGTTAGCGTGCACTTGCATGCTGTTACCAAAGAAAAGCTCAATTGCAGCCAGTCCACGGAGCAGCAACCTCTTCTTTGGGAGAGATTTACATATTAAGAACGGAATTAGAATATTTACAAGACACTTCTCTGTGCTAGCTAAATGGAAAAAGCTCCCCTTATTCTTACAACCTTCATTTTTTGCTTGTTTGCTTTGTTTGGGGGGACTGTGGTTATACGTTTTTCATGCTATTTTCCAAAAGCCATAATGTTGCTTTATTTTATTCAGGTTTATTAATATATTGGATCTTAAGGAGAAATTCATTTTAAAAGTACTTTCTTAACGATATACTTTCAACAACTGGTGTTGGTAAGAGTGAGTTATTTCTTGGCTTACGCAAGCGCCATTAATTATCATTGCATGAGCTCATCATTATCATTAAAAATCATCCCCTAACTTCTATAGAAGGTCATTTTGCTTAATGTCCATAAGAAAGGTAGAACATAATGCCCACATGCTTATAGTGTTTGGTGCCACCATTACATTTCCTGAAACCTGTTCTTTATTTTTACAATTCTCTAATTGGATGAGCACCAGCTTGAATTTTATTAAAACATCTCATCTTTTTAAAATTCAATATCCGAGTCATTTTAACAATAGATTCATATGTATAGATTTGTCATATTTTTATATTGACATCTCTAGGGAAATAAAATATTGCTGTTGGTGGACACACTAAGTCTAAATTAACCCAAAAGCAAAATAATGAACAGATTTATTACTCCTATACTGCTTTCTGTTTGGCTGTATTTAATTCTGGAGGGGGGTGGTGTTTTGTGCTGTTTTTCACTGAGAAAGTTTCCACTTTTGTGTGGGGTCATCCTGACACTATCACCTTTGAGGTAATAATCAGAAAGAAGTGTTTGGCTCCTTCAGACTCATCTCTAATACATGCTGGAACAAAATATCACAGTGTAAATCCAATAGTCTTAATTACAGAATCTTATTTTATTCGTTGACAAGAAAAACTGGATTAACAAAAATAATTCATGCTTTCCAGATCAGATGAGATAATTTAATTCTAATCATTTTGTTTGTCTGTGAAATATACATGTCAAAGATCTTATGATATTTTTGCAGGCGGATAGAATGATTCAGAAAAGGAATGGATAAAAAGTTAGCTTTAGATTGGAAGTAGGACAGTATATTAAGTTTAAGGAAAACAAGCAGGAAGTGCATAATTATGTTTCCCGGTAGGAGTATCATCTCACCAGAGTCAGTTATACATTATTATACTAGAGAAACAGCACACAGTCTTTCATTCTTCAGCTCCTGTGTACAGAATCATCTGACGTTCACTGGGAGTAGGTGCCTATGGTGGGAAATAGGTAAGTAGTTACACATTCAGGAAAACAGATGGGTTCAGTAACAGAGGAATCACCAGGGGCCTCTGAGATGACTAGGGTGAAAGTCCTTACTGTAAAAGCCTGGTTGCTCCAAAACCTGATTCCACTAACCCGTGTCAAATAGAAGAAAAGAATGTGCTCCACAAAGTTGTCCTCTGAGCTCCAGACGCCAACTGTGGCACACACGCTCCCACCGGTACATGTTGTGCACACCACACACACACACACACGCACACACACACACACACCCCAAATATTGACTAAAATTCTAAAATAAAAGCACCAAATTATCTCATTCAAATGTAAGTTGGCACAATACTCATGTGAAATCATAAAAAGAAAAGTTCAAGCTAAAGAAGAAAACAGGTGGACAATCAGGAGTATCACTGCTGCTGCACTGAGATTAGGGAGCATCAGTATTGTTCTATGAAAACAATTGACCAGAAGAAAACATGCTTGGATATGCTTGGGATACTGTTACATACCTATCACTTGTATCTATTGTTACTGATTGATCTTAACAGGGATGACATTTGGGGTCAGTTAATCTATTTTGAGGCAGTCAAGCATAGGATGTGGGTTGTGGATAAAGAAAGAAATTACTAAATTATCTTTCATAACAGGAGCAACACTGGTTTCTCATTTCTTCTTTGTTCTCACATCAGTGCATCATGTTCATCCACTGCTAAATCAATAATTTGCATCTTTGAATTTTCTACATCTTTTTCACAATGTTTAACATAAGGCACATTTATAAACCATATTTTTCCACATTGTTAGAAAAATTGTTGAGTTTGATCTAACAAGTAATTATCCTAAGCACTCATATACTGTGCATTAAGATACTGGATTTCACAATTTGGGGAGAGAGCAATTCCTTTTATCTTGGTGGTAATGTTGTGTGACACTCTTGGGGATGATTTTTTATGATGGTGAGTGGATTTCTCATTCTCATAATGCTATATGACCCTTCCATTCTAGAAAACATTAAATACAAAAATGAAAAAATACATAAACTACTTCTGAAATTATAATTAAAACATTGGGAATGCTTTAAAAAAGTCTTTCCTGAGTTCATGAGTAAGGTGAAGTGTGCCTATGTTGATACATGGAAATTAAGTGCAAACAACAGTCTACACAGCATCCTCTGATCACTATTTTTAAGTTAATATTTTACTAATTCTGTGGGAATTTCATACACTATATTTTGATCAAATTGATCCCACAGTTCCTACACTTAACTCCTCTCAAAACTATCCCTACCTCCCTAGCTCCCCAATTTCACATTATTTTTCCTTCCTTCTTCCCTTCTTTCTTTGTTTCCTCCTTCCCTCCCTCCCTCCCTCTCTTCCTCTTTTTTCTTCCTTTCTTCTTTCCTCCTTCCCTCTCTCCCTCTTCCCCCATCTTTCTTTCATAACCCATTGACTCAAATCTGTGCTGTCTGCTTACATCTGGGTGTGGGCTATCTACTAGAGAGTGATGAAAATGCCAGGAGTCACATCCTTCAAGAAAACTTACGTTCCCACCCAAGTCATCACAATAGAATAAAATTTCATAATCAGATGAGAAAAAAGAAGTCCACCATATATACCCTAGTCAGTTTGAACTGCTGTAACAAAGATGCCATATTCTAGTGGCTTAAATCAGAACATTTTACTGCTCAGCCTGGCATTTTGCTGGACAACATCAAAGTACTTGTAGAAGCTCAGTGCACATTTGTGATTCCAGCATCCAAGAAACTTCGGCAGAAGGATTTCAAGTTTGAGGGCAGCCAGGACTGTATGCATTAAGACCGTGTCTCAAAACAGATAAATCCACTATGTGCTGGCAGACCTGGTACCTGGTAAGGTGTGCTTCCTGGTTTGCTGCCGGCCTGAGGTCTCACTGTTTCTTCATAAGGTAGTGAGCAAATTGGAGGAGGGGATGTCACATCTTCTTAACAAGGCACAGATCCCATTTTTAAGTTACCTTCTTCCATTACTTCCTGAAGGCTACTTTTTACTAGTATCATCTCATTTGGAGTTAGGATTTCAACAAGTGTGTTTTGGGAAGATGACAAAAATATTCAATACAAAACATACTTTTTCAATGTAATTGTAAGATCTAAAAATAAGCTGAGTCAGCCATTAAATTCTTAGAATACTAAATATTGTCTGTAAATTATGAAGATGCCACTATAGCAGTGCACAGAGGAAAATGAATTTTCCTAAATATACTGTTGTTAAATCTTAAAAGATGGTAAATTTGCTGATACTGCATTTTACCCATGGAATTAGAAATACTCTCAAAATACTACCAAGGAAGTTGTGAGGACTTTTGACAAAGTTTGTAAGCATATAGAAGGGATCTTTGCTTAATATAGCCAATGATAATTAGAGAAAATAATGATAACTATTTTATAATCTGGAATGATGAAAATCCAACTGCCACCATTTTCTACTTCCATCTGTTTTGCTTATATTATGTGGACATTCTTGACTAAGATATTTTCTTTATATTTATTGCTTGAAGCGTCTTTGTTTTAGTTCTGACTGAAAAATGTATCCTCAGACTTTTGTTCTTTGTTGAATCTACTACACTGTAGTTTAGTTTAGTGTGTGTGTTACAGGCATGTGTGATCAGGACCACAATGAATTAAAAAAAAAACAGTTTTGATGAATGTAGTCTTAATAATTGGTAAAAGTTGCCAGAACTTTAAGACTGTTTTCTTAGTTTCCATGTTGAGTCCTACCTGCGTACTAGGACACACTTACGTCTGTTTGTTTGGAACTTATCTTCCCTTCCTTCCTCCATCACAGAATTTGACTAGAATTGCTATTTTTCCGGCAGTTGTTCCTAGGTTTACTTGACCATTAGTGCAGGTTCTCTAGGAGGAGATGCAGAGATAGGACAAGGGGGAGAGACAGATGTGGGAAGCGGTTGGGGAGGCCGAGCAGGCGGCCTCTGGAGAGAGAGGACAAGTCGGCTTCTTCAGACATGTCTTATTTTGCCTGAATTTTCTTGCAAGCAAGGTTCAGCCAGGCTGGTGGGTCGATTCTGACACAGAAGCTTCATCGAGTGAGAAAAGAGAGCGTGTTGTTACCTTTCCACTTTGAGTTATTTGCTGGAAGCATTCCACTAGGTCTGTGAACTCTGAGTTAGCAACGCTCAACACAGAACAGCAATCTCTATGCCATCAGCGGATTCCCTAGCACACAGTTAAAAGCATTTTAATAACCTTATTTAATTGCATTCCCTGAACACTTGATTATGAAAGAAGTGCTTTTTGCTACGTATTTTATTTTAGTCCTTTAGTTACAATACTTTCAAATATTAGTTGTGCACTGTGAATATAGCCCTAGGCTTAGATAAGGTAATGTTTGTGCTCATTTGTGATGTCTCAATGACTAGCCGATTTTATGTCCTCCCCAAGTTCTGAGGATTCCTCACTGTAAGAATGCCATCTATACGAGTTATAAAAATGAAATTTAAGCCAGGCGGTGGTGTCACATGCTTTTAATCCCAGCACTCGGGAGGCAGAGTCAAGGGGATCTCTGTGAGTTAGAGGCCAGCCTGGTCTACAAAAGCTGGTTCCCGGACAACCAGGGCTGTTACACAGAGAAGTGCTGTCTTGAAAAAAGAAAGAAAGAAAGAAAGAAAGAAAGAAAGAAAGAAAGAAAGAACAAAAAACGTTATAAAAAATGAAGTTTAAATGAATGTAAAGATATTTTATCACAAGCCATGTCCTCACCTACACACCTACATTGTAGACAACCATTTGTTCTCTTAGTGTGTAGAATATTCCTGTTGAACTCAAAGGTCAAAATTACTTTGCTCTCCCCTTTACCAAAAGGTTGATTACAGTATCTGAATTAACTCCTGCTCACTTGATCTTCTGCTGGTTTCTCTTCTAATTGTCCTCCCCCCATTCCTGCCCAGTGTGGAAACTAAACACAGGCCCCTGGGCCTGCTCAGTAAGCACTCTAACACTGAACTACATCCAAATCCCTGGAGTTTTCATTAAAATTAAATTCCAGGAACTCACCAAGAATTATTTTTGGTCTCCCATCTAAACAAAAAACTTATGCAGAAAACTATCCCTTCTTTATACTTTCAAGTTTTCTACTTAAAATATTTCTGAAAATGTGGCTTACATAATTCTAAGAATTTCTCTTAGTTATTGAGACTTCTGTCCCAAGGACAATGTTTTTTTATGAATTGATTATCAATTTTCTTTTAAATCATTTTTTCCTTATTTATTTCTATTTTTATTTGTACTTTTTATTCTGTTATTTTCAGCAGGACATCTTTCTTTGTATATTTTCCAATACTGTTCAATTTTGTGATTTTATTTCTCATTTATTTCCTCAGCTCTGACACTTCAAATTTCAAACCATCTGTTCTTTTGTGATCTTTCCTGATTACTACTTTGAGTTCTAAAAAATAGTTACTGAATCATTGCACTTTGTTTTTATCGAGGAAATTATATTCACTCATACTTTCTCATTCTGTTTCATGGCAATATTTCTAAGTCAATATTATTCTTTCCCATGTGTTCATTCTTTCACTATTCTGTTCTACTTTTAAAAATATACCTCCTATGTTGGCCTCTGTTAAAATCCATTCATTTTGGAGTGAGATAAGTTCTTCTGGAAATCAGCGTTTATAATTGTTTCGTATAAATGAAGCAGAGAAGGAGGAGCGAGTGTTACCAGGAAGTGCTGAGCATCCCAGAGCTCGGCGGAGAAGCATGTGCAGTGTCCCTTGGTAAATGTCTTCCCAGACAGCAGAAGGGAACATGCCCTACCACGTCTCATTCATCTCCTCCTCCACACTTCCCTTGACCAACAGTGAACACTCTAAATGTTAGGTCCATGTTTCGCTATTAACTCTGTCCCTTTTTCCTACTGTCTAAACCAACGCAGGGCAATTGTTAGTCATGGTATCGTCATCTTCTTTGACTTCTCATTAGAGATTCTCATGCGGAGGGTTTTAACATCACCTCCTTTTTCTGACAGAGGTCAGTGATCTTCCCTTTGGGACTTTGACATGTTCTTGAGTTTGTGGTTGCAGGTGTCTCTGACATTTCTCAAATTTTATTTCTTGCTGCACTTAATACATTTGGATGAGTTAAGTAATGAAGACGATGGAAGATATTTGCTCAGCCCTCTTACAATTATCATCCTATTGATGATAATTTTCTGTATTGACATAGTTTTTCTCTTTTTCCAAAATATTTCTTGCATGAAAGCTGAATTTGAGCATTTGCAAGAAAATACCACTTTTCTTGTGTGTTAGGGCAAATCTCAATAATACTGTGTGTCCTACTTTAAAATAAATATATGTGTGGCTGATCTTTGCTGTCTACTTGATATACTTGATTGGGGAGAGGGAACATCCGTTTAGGACTGTAGGCATGTCTATGGGACATTTTCTTGGTTGCCAGTTGAGGTAGGTTCAACCCAGACCACTGTAACTGGTACCACCCCTAGGTAGTTGTTTCTAGTCTGAATAAGACAGGCGGTTGAAGGTGAGACTGGGAATAAACCAGTAAGGAATCTCCTCTCTGTAGTTTCTCCTTCAAGTTCCGACCTTCAGTCCCTGGGATACCTTCACTCAGAGATGGACTATAACTCTAAACGAAATCAGCTCTTTCCACTCCAATTAATTATTGGTCAGTAGTTAACACAGCAGCGAAGAACAATCTAGAAAAATGTTTGTGTTCATATAAACTCTATCTGATTAGTTACCAAGTGATGAAATAGTTTTGGGCCAAGAAAAAAAAAGTTCTCATCTAATAGACACTGTCTTTATAACATCATTACTATAACAAAATAGTCCAGTTCAAAGAGACTATATGGAAACAACTGTTGCTTAGTCATTTTTTTTTAATTGAAGCCTCCAGGAAGTTCTCAATTAGAGCATTCTGTCCTGTAGGGAGGTTTATGAAGCTACAAGAAGTAAACACATCTCAGGAAGTTGTTGAAATTTACCAGTTGACAAGGCTCTTTCCCAATATTGTACAAATAGTGAGGACTCCTGGGGGAAGAATGCTTTCCACAGCCAGGGCTGTCTGAAGGGGACTCTGACCTACAGAGATGTCTGCAGGGAGCTCCAGAATTGCTGCTTTCCGGGCAGCTCCAGGATTGTAACTTTCATGCAGAGGTAGACATTTTGGTAATGCAACTGTCATGGAGTAATTCATGTCCCTGTAACTAACCCTTCATTCATGCTATCATACCCTACCCCAATAAACTCACTGTCTGCTTTTGTCTTTTGTTGATAATCTGGGGTGAGTAGGCATTACACATGGCTTCCCCAAAAGGTTATCATTGGTGCCCAAATAGGAACTGATAGTTTCAAAGATGAGTTGACAAGACACAGTGCCCCCTGCAGTGTGTGTTGACCTTTGCAGCTGAAGCAGATCCTCCTGTGTGTGGAGCATCTGCCAGAACAATCTCAAAGTCACGGCCTCTTCCCTTGTTTTATGCACTGGTGTGACTTCTTGGCATACGAATGGGTGCATTTTCCCTAAGGTGGGTGATAGGAGATTAAATGAAGGCTGAGCTGAGAATCTTTGGGGTACATCCCTGGATATCACCTCCTTTTGTGTGCTATGCTGTGCTCTGTCTGTCTCCCTGAGGAGTTGGTCTGACTTGTCAATGCTTTGATGCCTCCCAAATACCTGACGGATTAAAAAATGTGTTACAGTTCCAAAAAGTAACATGTGAGGAACAATCTGTTTGGCCTTTGTTGTGGGTGATGAGGCATGGACTGTAAGGTCTGACTGTCATTTCGAAATGAACATTCCCAAGCAAGAGAGGTGTTACGAGGCGAAGGACCTGAAGTTGCTTGGCTAAAAATTAACCAGTGATTTGGCTCTGGCATGGTGAGCACATCTTTTTCACCTTTAGTCTCAGCACTTGGGAGGCAGAAACAGGTGATTCTCCATGAGTTCAAGGACAGCCTGAGCTATGTAGGGACTTCCAGGACAACAAAGGCTTCATAAGAGACCCTGTGTCAAAAACACAATAACAACAAAACAAATCCCTGATTTGGAAAGCAGTGGAGATAAGCAATCAGCTGGGTTCTCGCTAATCCCACAATGGCTTCCTCTTTCAAGGTATCTCTTTCCTTGCTCTCCCTCTCTGTTTTTTCCTCAACTCGACCTTTGGGATCCCTCATGTTCTCCTCCCTGCTCCCCTTCTCCCTTCCCCACTTCCCTACCACCCTGCCTCCACCCACCATGCTGCTAATTTACTGAGGAGATCTTGTCTACTTCTCCTTCCCGGGGGATCCATGTGTCCCTCTTAGGGCTCTCCTTGCTTCCTGTCTTCTCTGGGGTTGTGGATGTAGGCTGGCTATCCTTGACTTTCTGTCTAATATCCACTTATGAGTGAGTACATACATACCATGGTGTTTTTCTGTGTGGGAGTGGGAGAACGGGAGAGAGAGGGGACTGGGATTGGTATGTAAAATAACTTTGTTTTTAAAATAAAAAAAAATACATAATACCACACAAAAAAGCAATCAGCTGATTTCTGAGAGCACTTAAGGCTATTTCACAGCAGGGATCAGCTTCTAAGTCTCATGAGGTTCCTGGACTTTGAAGGATTTACAAAGCAAGCCCCTAATTAATTATCCAAAGTAAGGATACCTTGGCTCAGGAGAGTCTCTGGCCCAGCTGTCCCCTGCAAATCACATAAGGAGCACCTGGACAGCAGATTTAATGAGTCACTAACAATGATGGAGTGAGCTGCTTTTGGGATACAGGTGTCAATCATGCCCTTGTAAGTAACCCCTTCTACCACAGTCCTAAGAAAACCTATAAACTCATTTGTTCACCAATATGATTTTTGGTAGAATTATTGTTTTCATCGGTTGTTTGTTCCTTATCTGGCATGAGAAGACATAACATTTGTTCACATATCCCCTATAAAAATTAACACAATAGCCATGTGTGTGTGTGCGTGTGCCATACTAGACATTTTCATATGATTATACACATTTATCATATATAATAGTGTTTCTCTATCTTCTTAACGCTGTGACTCTTTAACAAAGTTCCTCACATTGTGGAGACCCCAATCATAAAATTATCTCATTACTACTTCACAACTATAATTTTGCTACTGTTGTGAGTCATAATGTAAATACCTGATATGCAGGATATCTGATATGCAACTCCTGTGAAAGAGTCATTCAACCCAAATAGAGTTGCAATGCGTTGGTTGAGAACTGCTGATGTATAATGTGGAATATATGGTTCCTTCTGGAAAACTTAATATAGATCTACTCCTGTGAAAGCATCAGCAATTAGGTAATACAGATCATTGTCACCAATATGGCTAGAGGAACACTTTCAGAAATCCTAGCAGTAACCAGATATCTAATTCAACTAGTATTTATTATCTGATTTATGAAGAAACACCAAGTCTTAGAAAATTAAATAAAAATGAAGAACCTAGATCTTGTTTGCAATGCCATAGCTGAAATACCATCAAACAAGGTTCAGCATCCAAGTGCCCCTGTTTTCTATGCTTGGACAACGAACTGACCTTGTCCAGCTTCTCTAGTCTCCACTGGGGAACACAGATGCTTTCCTACTAGCCACATTATTTTTGTCTAAACAGAATTGATCCCTAAGTATTATTTTTGTTAATGAAATCAACAGAACTCACAGTACTTTTTACAAGTTGAATTTAGAGGGAACTTGCAATTCTGTTCTTGTATTTTATCTGTTTAAATAATAAAAAAAAGAAGTGGAATTTTTCTGCATTGACAGGATCCCTATTAAAATAATTCAGATACTGCCCTTTTAAATACGCAGCAAGGCATACAACTCTGACAGTATATACTTTTATTTGGACCTTAGCATAATGATTCTGTAAGCTTTTTTCTCACTTCTTAAATGAATTATACTTTTATACATTTCACCAATTTCCATTTATTGTCTTAAGAAGGATCATAAAATGTATGTATTGTTTTTCACCTCAATGGAAATCAGCTCTGAGCAACATAAAGAGAAATACAGGGGAAGGGAGAAGAGTATAATATGGCTGGCACATTTTGGCATAAATTCTTTGGCTGAAAAAGGTGATTGTCTGGAAAATATATATTACATAGTCATTCTTAATATGTAGTCTAGGGGAGTATAATCAGTGCACATATGATAAATCTCTGACACCAATATGCATTTGAAAAAGCGGCGCAATGTAAGTATTGTCAAGGTCAACCGTACAATCATACATACTGATGTTGTTCACTTACAGTAGCTAAATACACTCAGTAGCTAAAATGCAGAACCAGCTTTCCTGAAATTCTTTATAATCATTTCCATTTGTAATAGACCATTTTCTTACATTTTGACTGTGTTCATCTAAGTCTCTGGCCCTACAGTGTGGTATTTTTCTATTATTCGCTCTTCGTACATGCTGCCGTCATAGTTCCTCATCTGACTTTCCCTGTTATTGTGGAGCTGTGATGCAAAATAGCACCCTCCCCCAAGGGCGAATGCCCACTTGACATCTGAAGAAAGTGAAATCCTAATTATTCTTTGGGTACACTCCAACAATGCAGTGTTCTAAATAAGCTATTTTTACAAAACGTCTTTGATCCTTTTTCTGAAAAGTGACAGCCTGAAGTCAGGACACAGGATGCTGGGAGTTTGCTATATTGCTAGAAGCTTCTGTAACCTTCTGAGACTCTGAGATGGCAACGAAACTGCCAGTAGCAGGGGCTCTCATCAGCCTTTAAGGCAAAAATCTGTCCAGGGGTTCTACAGGAATGGTTTGACATCACACCCTTTAGTTCCTGAAATGTCTTTAAATGGTTCTGTTTCGTTGACTGAGCCCTGACAGACTTCCTAGAATTCTTTTGTATTTAGCTATTTATTTGCTGTGCAGGGTAAGTTATGAGCAAATATTTATGATACAATATCGTGACATCATAATGACACAATTGATCTTTCTATTTGCTTATATTAAAAATTAAGAAGAGTTGATATTTTACTGCGATGAGTTTCTGTAACCACTCATTTTGTATATATTTTTCTATGAAATGAAGTGAGAATTTATTTAAATATTCAAGATACTAGCCAACTAATGACAATATGCAAAATGCTACTACCCAACTTGAAGCTGATTAATTCAGTTGCTTTTATGTGTAGAACTGAAAAGTAATTGCTTGCTCAACCCTTCCAAACCCAATTCTTTCCATTAGAAACGCAGCAAGCACAAAACATCCAATTACGTTATTCTTCTGGGGTTAGTTATAAGCAAGTGCATTTCATAATGTTTCATTGTTCACTATTAAATTATCAGCTGTTTTAAATCTATTCATCTTTATTTATAGAAAATGTCTCCCCAAGCTCTCTCAGATGTCCCACAAATAGTTATCACTGAATTAAAAAGAAATCTTGCCACATCCTATTCCAACCTGCAATCTGTGTTCTCCCTCAACAACGAAACTAATTGCGCTCCACCTCTGGAAGAGATCTACAGTGTTTGTAGCTACTAATTGCGATTCATTGCAGAACAACTGAGGTCCATCAAGGTAGACCTTCTTTTTTTTTTCTGTAAGTGCATTTATTTTCTACAACTTTCAAAATATTTTCATCCAAATTTATGCAAATCCTGTAGCAAATAACACAACCTATTTGTAATGATTTGGGCTTTTAGAGAATAATTTCCTAGACTGGAGAGATGGGTCAGTGGGTTAAAGCAATTATTGTAAAGCATGAGGACCTGAGTTTGAATCCTCCAGATACACGAAAGAGCCAGACATCACAGGTCTCTATAATCCCAGGTTTCCTGTAGAAAGAGTGAGACTGGAGACAAGAGAATCCTGGGAGCTTGCAGGATAGCTAGCCTAGTATATGGTAAAGAAAAACAACACTAATGTTCTTTTTTCATACAAGGGGAAAGTGAGGTGAGACACATGAGGGTTACCCTCTGACATCCACACATGTGCTCTATGCCATGTGCGTGTAGACATTCACAAGCATGAATGACACACACACACACACACACACACACACACAATAAAAACAAAACCAGACAACAAACAAACAAACAAAATCCCTCCCAATGATTTTCCTCTTTCTTTCCTCATTTATGTCTGCGGTTGGTCTACAGTTATGACAGTGATGAGCACTGCTTGATTAAACATTGCTACTCTTTCTAAAACGCCTCAGCTTTGATCCTCATTCTTTCTAGGCAAGCATAATGTAATTATAGAAAGAATCCTTCTCAGTCTACAGAGAATTACTTACTCTTGAAATGTGATCCTTTTAATATTCGAGAATATCCTCCATGTTTCTCTCTCCATGTCTGAACATTCTTGTCTGAATTCAGCAGGAAACCTGTTAGGTCAGGTTTTTTAAAAAAAATCTCTGCCCCATTGCTGTGCCTTCTCGGTGGTTTTACACCTGCTGCCTTCCTACTCTGTGCATTGACTGCAGTCCCCAACTGTCATCAGCTGGACCCAGTCTCTAGCACCTGGCATTATCCTAGCCATCACACTAGTTCTGAATCAACTCTCTTGCTCTCTTAATAAACACCAAAATGGGTTTTTTCTTTACGAATAGATATACTCTCAAAGTTATCAAGTCATGGTCGGGTCAATCAGTGTGTGAACTATCACTTATTCACATTCTTTGAAACATTAACAAGATTCAATGTCATCATTAAGATATAATGACAAAATAATAAAGTATATTATTAAAGCAGATGTCATTTTTTTCTGACATTGTTCTATTTTCCATTAGAGGTAACTAATGATTAAAATTGCTGTTATTCAACTTACATTTTACACTTTCTTTATAAATGTTCATGCAATGTTTTTCCACATTAGCCAAGCAAAATATAAATAAGATTATTTGGCATAATTAACCTATTTATAGGCAGTTGGATTATTTATTTGAAAACTGAATATATTAAAATAATGAGCAGTTTTTAAAAATCATGACAAAAATTTATGCTAAAGAAATCCATGATTATAATTTGTCTTTAAAATAGGTAATGATTGAAATATTGAAAACAGCTTCAATGCACTATCATAGGTGGTTTAATAAATTGCAGTATGACCTCATGACAGCGTGGTATGTAACTACTCAAAATAATATAGAAGATTTTTCTACATAAACCTTTAAATAATTATTTAAAGAATTTTTATAATTATTTGGTTGAATCTTCTATATACTTGCATATTAAACTCTAGTAGATTATGATTATAAATACTTTTTTCCAATTCATAGAAGCATTTTAGTTTGATATAGTCTCATGGAGTCCTTTTAAAACACTATCTGAAAGTTAATGTCATAGAACATTCTCTCTATGCTTTTATACTTTACAGTTGCAAGTCTTGTATTTATATCTTTAATTCATGATGATTTAATACTTATATGATACAAAATAAGGGTAGAATTTTATCCCTTTGTGTGTACATAATTAGTTTTCCCAACACCATTCATTGGTGAAGCTGCATTATACTCATTTTTTGTTCTTGGCACCATTTTTGAAAAATCATTTGGCTATTTTGAGTTTTAATCCATATAATTTGATGGTGACTATTGTCTTGCTGTATTGTGTTTATCATGTTTAGGTGTGTCTCTTGTATCCCTAATCTCTCCAGGACTTTTATCATGAAAGGGGGTTGGATTTTGTCAAAAGCCTGTTCTGTACCTAATGAGATGATCATGCTCTTTTTTTCCAGTTTGTTTACATGTTGGATTATTTACTGATTTTCATGTATTGAGTCATCCCCTGCATCACTGGGCTGAAACCCAATTGATCACTGTGGATGACCAATTTGATGTGTTCTTGGATTCACATCACAAAACTCAAAGCAGTTCCACTAATATCAGGAACAAGACAAGGTTGTGTGCTTTCTCCCCGTCTATTCAACATAATAATTGAAGTTTTAGCTAGAGCAATGAGACAACATAAGGAGATCAAGCGAATACAAACTGGGAAAAAAAAGGTCAAAGTATTATCACTTCAAGATGATACATAGGACAGGATACATCAAAATTCCACCAAGAAACTCCTACAGTTGATAAACACTTTCAGTGAAGTGGCTACATAAAAGATTAACTCCAAAATTAATTAGTAGCCCTCCTATATACAAATAGCAAATGGACTCAGAAAGAAATCAGAGAAACAATACCTTTCAAAACAGTCTCAGATATAAAATAAATGATGCTAAAACCTATCTGATAAAAACTTCAAGTCTTTGAAGAAAGAAATTGACAAAATTATGAGAAGATGGAAAGATCTCTCATGCTCATAGTTCAGTTGATTAGCTTAGTAAAATTGGCCATCCTACTAGAAGTAATCTACAGATTCAGTGCCACACCCATCAAAATCCCAACATAATTCTATATAGGCCTTGAAAAGACAATTCTCAATTTCATATAGTAAAACAAACAAACAGATTAAAAAAACCTTAGGATAGCAAAAATAATCCTGAACAATAAAAGAGATATTAGGGGCATCACCATCCCTAATTTCAAGTTGAACTACAGAACCACATGAGATTGGCATAAAAACAGACACAATGATCAATGGAATCGAATTGAAGAGCAGGATATAAATCCAAACACATATGAACATCTGGTTTTTGACAAATAAGCCAGACATGCACACTAGAAAAGACAGCATCTTCAGCAAATGGCGCTGCCCAACCTGGATGTCTTGCGTTAGAAGAACGCAAATAGATCCACACTTACCACGTTCCAGAAAACTCAACCTCAAGTGAATCAAAGACCTCAACCTAAAACCAGATACACTGAACCTGACAGAAGGGAAAGTAGGGAATAACATTGAAGGCATCAGCACAGACTATGATTTTCTGAACAGGACACTTCTAGTGTGGGCTCTAAGTTCAGCAATTAACAGATGCGACCTCGTGAGACTGAAAAGCATCTCTAAGGCAAAGGACATTGTCAACTAGAAAAAGTGGCAGCCTACAGAATAAGAAAAGAATTTTACCAGTTCCACATCTGATGGAGAACTAATATCCAAATTATATGAAGGACTCAGAGAACTAGATATCAAACACCAAATAATCTAGTTAAAAAGTGGGGTATAAATGTAAACAGAAAATTCTCAGTAGGATTAATCTCAAATGCCTGAAACACTCTTAAAGAAATGCTCAGCATCCTTAACCATCAGGAAAATGCAAATCAAAATATTTTGGGATTTCATCCTACACCTGTCAAAATTGGTAAGATCAAAAATAAAAGAGATAACTCATGTTGGCCAAGATGTGGAGCAAGAGGAACACTTGCTCCTCCATTGTGATGGGAGTATAAATTTGCACAGCCATTATGGAAATCATTATGCCATTTCTTCAGAAAAGTAAGAATTTATCTATCTCAAGACCCAGCTACATCACTCTTGGGCATATACCTACAGGATGCTCCATTCTACCATAAGGATACTTGATCAACCATGTTTGTTGTGGCTCTATTCATAATAGCCAGAAACTGAACATAACATAGATATCTCTGTACAGAAGAATGAATAAACAAAATATGGAAGAATACACAGTGAAGTATTATTTAGCTGTTTAAAAGGAATGACACATGAAATTTGTAGGAAATGGATGGAACTGGAAAGAAAATCATCCTGAGTGAGGTACCCTAGGCCCATAAAAAGAAATATGGTATGTATTCACTTATAAATTGACATTAATAATTAAGTAAATGATAATAAAGCTACAATTGATAGATCCAGAGAGGTTAGATAGAAGATTCCAAGTCAAAAAATGTATATTCCTAGGAGCGAGAAATAGAATAGATTTTATGAATGGACTCGGGGCAAGTGAAGACAGAAGTTGGGGGTATCCAGTTAAACAAGATGGATGAAGAAGGTGAAAGGAGACATTGCTAGAATTGGGGATGTGCGTTTGGAGAATAGTGTGGAAACCTAGTGCAGTAGAACCATCCTGGACTATATGAAGGTGATCTTAATAAGGAATCCTAATAATTGGGGGTAAGAAATCTTAATTAGCCATCTCTGGTAGTCAGACAAGGCTTTCAGTGGAGGGACTGGGTTGCATTCATTTGAATTGTTGGCCAAAAGGGTTCCCTAAAAATCCTCAAACAACCCAGGATGATGCTAAGACAAAGGGGTATTCTCTGCAAACTAATGGGGTGGGGGATGGGCATTGCCAAGGAAAACCATCCGCACAAATCATTGAACATGGAGAAGTTCATTTGGTTCCTCCACGGAGCCTTCACTGCGTGTTCTAGTAGTTTTGGCGTGGGAAGGACCCTGCAGGCTACTGGAAGAGAAATGTGGACAATAACCCAGCCACAAAACATTTGACCTACTATCTGTCCTGCCTGAAAATATGCTACAGGACTTGGGAGTAGCCAGTGTCTCATTTGACTTAAGGACCTCTCCACAAGAAGGAACCCTTTCCTGACAAGAACAAGAGACTAGATAACCTGGGGGTAAAATTAAACAATACTGTTCTGAAAAAAAATCAACAAGAAAAAAAAATAAAATCAACTGACTACAAGTATGTGGATTTATCTCTGGGCTCTCCTTCCTGCTGCCATAATCAATTTGTCCTCTTTGTTCCAGAAACAGAGCATAGAGGTGACTATGTTGTGGTGATTTATTTTGAAGTCAAACACAGTGATGCCTCTAACTTGCTATTTTTGTTCAAGTCTGTCTTAGCTATATAGGACATTGTGAAAATGAGATAAAGTTATATTTAAAAGAAAATGAAAAATATCTAGATATATATGGAGATTCAAAGTATGAAAACTATGAGAATCAACAAACTTATTTCAAAGGGAAAGGTTTATATCAGTAAAGAAAAATCAGAAGCTGGTTGTCATTTTGGATATTCTCATTCAGGATGATTTTTTTCTGGCTTAATCCATAATGCTCCACTGGGAAAACCACATTTTCATTATTTATTCATATATAATCTTTCACAATTTCTACAAACCACAGTCCCAGAGAACACAGACAACAATGTGGACCCTAAGAGAGATTTACGTAGATCTAATCTACATGGGAAGTAGAAAGTAGAAAAAGACAAGATCTCCTGAGTAAATTGGGAGCATGGCGGAGGGCTGAAGGGGGAGGGGAGAAGCAGGGAGGGGAGCAGAGAAAAATGTAGAGCTCAATAAAAATCAATTTTGAAAAAAGCAGAAAAAATAGAATAGCAGTGTCTCTGTAGTAAGATGTAGATTCTGTGAACTACATGCCCAAGAGTGGTATAACTTTGAGAAACCTATGGCTGACTGGTTGGGTGGCCAAGAACCAAAGAATCAGAAACTAGACAGTCTCTGGACCTAGAGTTCTGGTAAAGCAACATAGCAATAATAAACTGCTAATGGCATTTTACCCATAGATCAGTTTCTCACTCAGCCTACATCGGCCAACATCAACTTCCATCTTGCAATTAATGGAAGCAAGTACAGAGGCCCACAGCTCATCGGTGTGGAGAGAGTGAGAGGCTGAGAACATTCGGTTCTAAATGAGATGTCTCCATCAACCGCTCCACCCAGGGCTCGGGGAGCCATGAGGAGTGGAGACAAAGATTTTAAGAGACAATGCAGATGAAGGACACCCGAAACAAGCATTTTGGACAAAACAATGATGCACATATGAACTCACCGAGACTGCGGCAGCATCCATAGGAACTGCACAGAGTCTAGTCCAGGTGTGACCGCATCCCTGAGAGGAAAAGTGGACAAGAATCCCATCCTTATCCCAAAAGATCTCCAAGTGGCAACTTCTTGCACAGGAAAAATTAGTTTCTCCAAGGGAATGTCAATTGGAACACTAACCAGACTTAAGGGCAGCATAAGCTCAGAAGCAGATGTTAACACCAAATAAACTGAGTGCTATTTTTGAAGAATTGTTTTTTGTCTTACACTGGTAAGTTTGTTTGTTTAAACATTACTTGCTTTTTTATTTATAATGGTTTTTGGTTTTGTGTTGTTTTGGGTTTTCTGTGTGTGCATGTGTTTCTCATGATTGTTCTTCATTATCTTCCCTCTGTCTGCTTTTTTTTTTNNNTTGCCTGTTTGTTCTCTAAAGTGAGAAAGAAATAAGCCGTGGAGTTGGAGAGGTGATGAGGTGGGAAGGATCTGATAGAAGGAGGGGAAACTGATCAGAAAATGCGTGGATATTTTTATTTTCAGTAAAAATTTGACTAATATTTAGGTAACTTCATAGTAAAAGATAATCAAACAAATTAAACTCAGAAATGAGTACTACAAAAACAGCAAAAATTAGAAGAACTTGCTATAAGCTAACAAAATGGATAACAATGAACAGTTCATAAATCCCCAGGTTCATGTGTGCTCTATAACTATCCCTAGTGACATTTTTACTTTTAAAAAAATATAGGAAATGTTGTATGGACCATGCAAGGGTTTCCTCTGTCTATAGTAAGTTTATTCATCCATCCAGAAATCACAAAATACTAATAATGTGCAGGTTTGCAGTATTATTTTCACAATTAAAGGGATGGTTGCTACATTGGAAAACATGAATGGATTTAAATTATGGGTATAAAATATCCTAGCCCAACAACATGTGCAATGCATTCTTTCATCATTAAGATGCTTATGAATAACCTCCTTCAGAAAATACCAGAGGCAGCCTAGTACTGAGAGAGAAAACTGGCCAGAAAACAGCAGGGTTTCCATTTGAAGGATGTGAAATTGAATGTCTTCATCATGGTAGTCGATATTCAGATATAAATAATTATTAAAATCATGAATGTATATCAAATCAGAAATTCTTTTTCTTTATTTAAAATGAAAATCCTGGCAAAACATTATCCCTAAATATGCTAAATTACATGAAGTCCTCAGACTAAAACATATTTGATGAATGAAACATTTCTAAAAATTGATTCTGACTTCAACATAAAATATAAATGTATTTGACATAAATATAATTATCATTTAAGATTATTGCTATTTGAGAAGCCTTATAATTAGAAAAGGTAGTTATTAAAATTAAATATGAATAGCAGTATATTTTCAAGCACATATGTGTATGTTGATCAATGGAAAAGAGCAAACAGCGCCTGGATTTTGCAGAACAGCTGTATATGAAATATGTGAAGTGAAAAATCACTGGTTTTTAAGATGGGATTTTAAATGAATTTTACTATGTGCATTGGTGAATGTATTAATAAGATTTTTCTAACAAACCAACATAAACTTACTTGCTGTCTTAATTCAAAATTTATTTTTTGGTCATAGTCTAATTGAACAGTGAAGCTTCTGGCAGTCAGGTAAACTTTCCTGGGATATTCCTTGACAGGAGTTACTAGGGTCATCTGAAGAACGTGGTAAGAAAAAAATGACATTAGTTACTTGTCTGGTGAAACATAGAAAAATGGCACAATCATGATTCAATCTAGAAAAAATAGCAAGGGTGCAAAACATTAGCTGTTATAAGCAGCATTGAGGAAAAATAGAGAACCACAAAAGTGCTGATAAACATCCTACTCAAAGCACTATTACTCAAACATATAAAGAGGCATGAAATTTGATAATTGAAAATCAACTTCAGAATGAAAATGGACACGGGACAAAAGTAGATTGCTCACGGAACAGCAAATTCAGTGGGCCTTCTCCACTTTAAGTTATATGCTCCCACTGATATTCACCTATAAATCTGAGAAATCTCCAAAAGTTTCGAAACATCTTAAACAAAACTTTGGCGAGTGGGATTGATATAATGAAACAGTTTTACAAGCCTTCCTTTTAATAAGATATTTTCAAGTACTTCTTCCTTTTTTAAAGAATGTTGCAAGGTATATGGAGATTATTGGTTATTTTGCAGCTTTTTTTTTGAAGTGGGCTTTCCAAAATGAGATTAGTGGGGCCAACGATGAATACACTTTTAAATTATAAATACGTCTAATACTCTTTCAAAGTGCACACACCATTTAAATTCTGCTAACACTTTATTTACATTGCAAGCACTTCATATACCCAGCAAAAAGTGTATGGCACATGATTAGCAGTAAACAGAAACATACCTAATGGTGCATAAAAATGAACATGCAACTAGAGAATGGAACAGCAAAAAAATAAAGATAAATAAATAAAAACAAACAAAAAAGCTGTTGCCACATTTTAAAAAGACTTGCTCTGGCAGAGGGTCCAGCTTTGGTTCCCAGCACCCACATGGCAATTCACAGCCATCTGCAAACCCCGTTCCAGAGCATCTGACATCCCCTTCTGCCCTCTGCGGGCACCAGGAACAGACATAGTTAAGAAAATACACTCATTTGCATAAAGTAAATAAATAAATCTTAAAAAATCAAGATTAGTAAACAGGGGACTATACATTTGATCTTATACCAATTTTTAGCCTGAAGAAATTAGATAAAGGAAGCAGAATAATATGCCTCAGTTACGGTGATTGCCATGGTGCTCCCTTAGCCTGACTGAAATTGGCTTTCATCAGTTTGAATCATTACTGTGTTTCTGACCTACAGGTTCATTGAATGATTAGTCCTTTTATTGAAAAGATGGAACATTACAATTTCTCAATCAGAAAATAGAAAACGTAGTCATTTGTAATCATTGGGCTCTAGGTTTGTCACGCATCATTTTGTTTAGTGGAGAAAATTGTACCCTTTAGAGATCTGCACCCAAGGATGGGCTGGGACTCCACATTTCCTGTGTCAACCTTTTGTTTTCTCATGAGCTGGTTTCTTGCCTGAAGAATGACTGTGATCCAGCTACTCAGTTACCCCAAGCTCTTCATCCCCTTAGCTACGGTGTATTGTTTCTTCTGCTGGAAATGTGTTTCAGAATGTTGCTCATCTGCTTTGTTGCCTCTCTTTTAGGGTTTGGCTTTTTTTAATTCATGAAGGTTTAGAGAGCTGTTGTCGTTTTTATCAACTGTTTCTTTACTGTCTTTCAGTGTTTGGCAAGACAGTATGAAGTGAGAGGAGCATGCGCGAGTAACAAGCGTGTGTGAATCTTACGAGATAGAATACATTAATGACATAAGCTGCTTGAGGTGGGTTTATTGGATACACATGGGGAGTAAGAGATCACAGCAGTCTGGGATCCACTGCCGGTTGGCTGCTTGTATTTAAAGCTTCTCAGCAAATGCATAAGATAAATTTGTATCAAGACGCAGAGCAAAGAAACACCGTGGTGTAGTTTAATACTCACCCCAGGTAAAGGAGGACTGGCCAGAACATTGAAGGATGCCCTGTCCTGGGTCAAGTCGCCAAAATGCGGCAGACCCAGATGGCTCCAGCCAGTTCCCCATGCCTAGGAGTCTCAGTATATTCTGTAGTTACCTTCAAGAATTATAAACAATAAAGTAGGGAAACTGAGCTGGGTAGGTTCTAAGCAACATGCATAATTCTTCTGCATAAAAATATTTAAGAAAACATTCAAGATTCTGAATATAATAAAACTATCTGAGGATTCATTTGTCTTTAAGATAAAATTCCAGGTTCTGCCCGGGATCCCAGAGACACCCATAGGCCCAACTGGTGCCTTGTGGCCCAGGCTGGCTGAAGACGCCCACAGGTCCACCCAGCACCGCTAGGCCTGGGCACCATTACAATGAGCAAATAAATGTATGGTGGAGAAATGGGAGAGAAAGAGAAGCAGAGCAGTTGATTGCTGGAGACAGAGGCAGAAGGGAAGAGGTGGAGGCAATGAGGAATAGGTTAATAGGTTGATGTGGGTAGTGGCCTGAGATGCCACCCCAGGGCCATCGTGACATCTGGGCCCAAGCTGCTGGCAAGGGCCACATCTGAAGCCATGTTCCCACAGCATCCAGTAACTATATTGATGTTCATGGGTCCCGTTACCACTGAAGGTCATGTGGAATCCCAGAGTCTGGATGGTCACCCGAGGCCATATTGGTTCCAGGGGCTTTGCGGCCACCAGGGCATATTGATCTGAGTGGTGTGTGCTGCCACCCGGGACCACCGTCATGTCTGGGCCTGAGCTGCTGCCGAGGACCAGGTCTGGGTGGTCCTTCTGTAGCTGGGGTCTGTGTTAATGTCTGTGGCCCATGTTACCACCAGGGTCCATGTGACCCATGGCTGTTGAAATCTTAGGGCTGTGCTGAGCTGCGTACCCTTCACTGGCCCTTGGAGATCTGGCCCTGTCCCTTGCTGGCCACTGAAGCAGAAGAGCTGGCCCTGTCCAATATGGGAGAACCGTTCTCATCCCTCATAGGAGAACCAACTACAGCCCTGACTACAGCACAGAAGAAGCTGACCCCGATGGTGTGGGCAGAGGAGAGCTGGTTCTGCCCCTCATCTGAGGGGAGTGGTCCTAGTGGAGGACCAGAACGACCATCAGCTTAACGCCCAGGCCCAGTTCTTCGAGTTGGTCCAACCTAACATCTACCCCATCTATGACTTTCTGGAGCAAGCGAAGGGACTAGTCATATGGAATCGTGGCAGAGGGATCTCCACGACTCAGGGTAACAGCACAGGATCTGAGAGAAGTTTCAGCAAGGGTCCAGTTCTGATGGTGGGCCAGAAGCCAGGGGCCTTGAGACAGACCAATAACTCATTACAAGGAACATTTAAAAGTAAAGCTATTTGGACAAGAGTGTGTACTGCATGACCCACAGCTCCCAAGGCCAGTAAGACAAATGCAGAGCCGATAGAGGGGCAGAAAAGATGAAGGAATAAAGTGGGTTTGGTTTCGTTTTTTGTTTCTTTGCTTTCTTTTCTTAATATTTTTATTTTTTACTTTTTATTTTGAGGAGGCTGCAAGGGTGAAGGGTAGATACGGAGGGACAGGGAAATGAATGGGTTTGAAGTACATGATGTGAAATTCCCAAAGAATCAGTTAAAAATGATGTTAAACAAGGTAAAATCCTACTTTTCCCAAATCTTACTACACAGATTTCTGCTTATGTTGTTTTCCATTCCAGTTTGCATTACACTCTAATGTGCTGCAGTTCCATCATTTCAAATTTAATTACTATGTATTTTAAATACTAAATATGTTGGACAAACTGAGAAGAATCCAATTATACTGTTATATAGAGATGCATTAAAATGTGGTACATTAAATATATATGGTGTTCAAAACAAATGTCACTGATAAACAAAAAGGAACAGATATATGTTGGCCTTTGTATATGACTGAGAAACTACTGATGTACGCAGCACTTACTGTTCTTAGTCCACCTATCGTCTCTGATACTCACATGTTATTTCTCTCTGCTCAGTCAATCTTATTAAACTGACTGTCAGTCTTAGTTTTATGCTGCTGCTCTGGTAAAATACCATGACAAAGATCACCTGTGGGAGGCAAGGATTTACTTGGTTGTACTTCCACAAGTCAGAATAGGAACTCAAGCAAGGCAGCAAGGCAGGAACATAGAGGCTGGAAATGATACAGAGCATTGGGGTGCTGACTACTGGCTTGTTCCTTACAGGTTCTCGCTTGTTTTATTTTAGTTTTTATTTTTTTAATTATTTTTTAAGAATCCAAGACCACAGTCCAGAACATCCATGAAGGGCTGAGTTTTCCCCAATCAATCACTAATTAATAAAATGCTCTACGGGTCTATCTACAGCCTATCTTTTATGGAGGCATTTTCTCAACTGAGATCCCACCTTTCAGATGATGAAAACTAACTGTATCAAGTTGACATAAAACTAATCAGCATAACTGATACCTTGTCAATTTGGCACATAATTGCATCACTGTTAAGTCATATGGAAGAAGGGAATCTTAATTGAGAAAATGTGTCCCATCAAGTCTAGCTATAGAGCACTGTCTTCATTAATTGTTGATGGGGGCCCAGCCCATTGTTGGTAATGCCATGCCTGGGCTGGTGGTTATTGGTTCTGTAGGAAACCAGCCTAGAAAGCCATGTGGAGCAAGCCATTGAGCAGCACCCCTCCCTGGCCTCTCTATCAGCCCCTGCCTCCAGGTTACTTCCCTGTTTGAGTTCCTGTCCTGACTTCCTCTGATGGCGATCAGTAGAAGCCAAACAAAACCTTCACTCTGCAACTTGTGTTTTAGTCTTTATTTATTTATTTATTGTCTCAGCAATGGTAACCCTAAGACATACAGAAATGATATGTTGCTTAGGAAGATGTGGTAATGGAGGTAGTTATGTTCCAAACACATCATGAACATGTTTGTTCTATGTTTATGCCAACAATAACTGAATGCAGAGTGCTTGATTTCTTCTTCATTTAAACTTTACTTTTCAGATGCATGGAACCTGACAGAACCCTTGCTGTAATTAAACTATTCTCCTTAATGCATTATATTTCAATATCCCCAATCTTTATGAACCCTGGGGAACCTACTTAATTATTTTATCAACAAAAATTCAACTTATGCGTGATAGGAAAACTGATTTGCAATAATTTATTATCCTCTCATCCAAAAGAACATAGATATAATATATTTAAAATATAGTAAATTAAGTCAATTAAAAATACATTTATTTACAATAAAATTTTATTTAAAATGTTAAAAGCTCTCCAAAATTTAGTTGAGTTTTCTACCCAGCCTCTTGATTTGAGGACAAATAGTTAATATTATAGAAAGTGAGTATGTTAATCATCTTCGTTTGTAATCAGCTCATGCTTCTTCAACTTAGTATGTTTCTTTGTTAATATCCTAATTGCCTTGGGATATCCTGTGCTCTCTAGATACTTAAATATTAACTTTTATTATTTTTCATGTAAAACTAAAATATTCTGGCTTCTATATATTAATTGAATAAGCTAAAACAGAAACAAAATAGTAGTCTTTAGATGTGAAAAAGAAGGCAAATTAATCAAAAGTATACATGAAACTTTAAGTCAATTTCACTTAATTTTTAAGATAACTAAAATTTATGTTATAAAATTAAATTTTAAATAGAAATATACTATATTAGTGAACAATGTTGCTCCCAGAAGACATGGGCTGCTAAATGAAAATCTTGCTGTCAGACAGGCTTCATCTCCGTACAAGTCATTGGTCAGAGATCTCAGAGGCATTGAAAACAACAGTCTATTTGGATTTTTCTCTGTTCTCTGACCATAACTATATGATGACACTCTATCCTGAAGATATCTCACATGTTGGATCCATGACACAGAAAAATCAACATTGAGCTGACTGAGAAACGTCCCTGCTGTCGAGTCTCATAGTGCTGGAGGTACTATTTAGACTGCTGAGAGAGAAGGGTATCAATGGTTTCACACAGTGCTGGACCCTGGGTGTTGACAATACCGACCAGCCAGGTAAGATGCACCCACTGGTGCAGCAACGGCAAGACTGTTTATGGAGATACCTAATGGCTTTCTTGATTGGATTTGAGTTCTAATGCACAGGAGCTATTTCTTACCTGGTGCTATAATCAAGACAAAAATACATGGCTGGGGAAGTCATATGACCCTAGAGAGAACTACCGATAATTTTCTAAACATTCATGTTGTCTGCTGGGATACTAAATCCTAATTCCCATGGGTCCAATGACCTGGGATAGATGTGTGAAGTCGGAAGAATGACAGAACTCTGATTACCTGTTTCAAACAAGTGACCCCCAGATAGCCAGAGTCATATTTATTTATACAATCTGAGTAGTTTTCATGAACAGTTTTGCTATCAATTTTTTCCTTAAGTTTCTGATAGTAGTTACAATAATTGCCAGTTTGTTTCCTTGCCTCATTCTCCCTTTGACCCCCAGCTTTCACACAGGTAACCATTACCTACTTAATTCATAGTTTTAATATTAAATGATAAGCAGTATTGCAAATATTGCACACAGCTAAGAAAGCTTTCTAGCTAGGCACACCTACAGGTAGAACCATGTGCCCAGGTGGCAGCATTTGCAGTTATAGCATCATGCAAAGCAAAAGAAAGTTTTGCCAATAATGGTTAATGTTTACCACTGGTGAAATCCAGGTTCTCACAATGAACTCATCAGGCAAACATCGATCAATTCATTCTGCATTCTGGACTACGTAATCTCCTATGGGGGACATGCCAAGTTTTCTCCTATCATCCCATAAACTGCATAACATAACAACTCATTCTTTAGAGTTGGCATTGCTTATCCCTTGTTCTCATGCCCCCTTCCTCTCAGATTCCTACGGTACTGTCACAGCTTTTAGAAATGAGAGCACTGTGGCTCTGATTCTGCTTCATCCCCTATTCCTAGACTGTTCTCATTAACTACTGATATCATCTATTTACTAGTGTTTCTTCTAGACTCGTGTGCTCAAAATCATTCTCTCCAAAGCAGTTATGCAGACTGATAATGCCATGAACTTCTATGACTGTTTTCAGGCTGGTCTGAAAGTGCCATGCAAAGGCAGCATCCTGTGCCTAAGGATCCTGAATTCATGGTCACACTTGAAACATCGAAGGCCTTAGGAGCTGAACCGGATTCATTGTCCCTTTTTAACATCATCCCCTCCGACTCATCCAGAGGAGAATCATCAGAGGAAAGTTTTCCCCATGGAAAAGTCATTACAGCCATAGCTCTAAAAAAGTAAAACTGAAGGCAGCCAGCAATAATTTGTATAAGGGAAACACGAGCAGGTAGCACATAGTCTCCTGGGATCATGCCCAGAATTATGCAGTGAACTATGTATCCATCAGCCTTGCTAAAAATTGGTTACCTTCTCCATGGTCTTGCCACAAGAAGAACTATTCTCAAACCTTGTCCCCTGAAGAAGTCACATGACTCCCAGCAGTTGTCAAATTGTCTTCAAAATATTTATGTTTAGATTCATAGATTTGTGCTGCTATGAACTTTAGTCAGAGACCCTTAATACTGCAGTGGGTAGAGGTTAATGCAGAAATTCATTACTGTTCAAAGATCGTAGAATTGGAGACCATGGGTACTCAGCCATACATAGAGCATCCGAGACAGTCAGTGTACACAAATAAAAAGAAAAGCTTGCTTTAATGATTTTGCCATAATTTGGATCAGTGATTTTTCTTCTCACATCTATGAAATTAGAAAGCAGCACATGTTTTTATCCATTGAGCTACCTCTTCAGCTCCTAAAATAACTTTCTGTAAAGCTAAACATCCAATAGGATTTTAAACAACCTGAATCAGCTTGCCTACAATTGATATGATATTGAGTATGCACAAGGTACTGTTTCCCAGCAACCTAATAAACCGATACAGGAACCTGCCAGGACTGGTGAGTTATCTTTGCACTAAAGGAGGAGAATGGTACAACATAGTTCAGTCCCAGAACCCAGGCAAAGGAGGAACAAAGAACCAACTCCACAAAGTTGTCCTTAGACTTCCATGTGTGCTCCCCACAAATGCCCTATTATAAAAACTAAAAGAATAGAGCTGTCTCCTACCTTAAATTTGTTTAAAGTATCACAGAAAACGAATGAACAAAACTAGTTATTCAAGTGACTTACATAAGGTCTATGTGTCATTGTTAGCCAGTATGAATGCTTCTCGACCCGTGGGTGGCAAGCATTGGGAAGCCCATATTCATGATGGTCTTAGGAACTGAAACGCCACTCAGCAGCAAACTTACAGTTATGAAGGAGCAACAAAAATCATTTTATGGTTGGGGCATATGAGGAACTGTAGTAAAGGGTTGCATCATTAGAACCACTGGTCTACGGAAGAGTGAGAATCACCTCACTCTCTAACTCCCTCGTAGGAATAAAAGAGTCAGCCTGCAAAGAAATTGAAACAATGGTTCTAAGGCCTTCTCTTAAGGGAAAGACTGGTATAATATGGAAGAATAAAAATACATATGTATTCTATTAAGAAGACATTGCATGGGCAAACGGTTTGATTGAATCAAATTCTAATTTTAGAACCAGCCTTTAACTTTGCAATAATGGATTGCAATTGCTGATGCAAAAATAATAATTCTGTAAATCTGGGTAAGGATCATTAATCTTGCTGGCAAACTTCAAAAAGTATTTTCTTTTAGTTAGAGATGTTCATCAGTTCACAATAATTCTGTTAGAACTGTGATTTTTTTGAATCCAGCTATTCTCATAAAAATTGGTAGCAGTTTAAACAAATATGAATTTTAAGAACTTCACAATTTGACATGCTAATATTTTGAAAGTCTTTTTAACTTATATATTGAATATTAGTTTTTAAAACAAATCTTGTACCCACTGTCTCCGTACTATGAATTTGCAAACCATTAAACTGAATAAAATACTAGAGAAAAGTAACTTCTTTTTTTCTGCCCCTTCCTTCAGCACTTTTCTTTATGGTAGTTCACGGTGAGCTCAAAAGGTGCAAAAGTCAACCACCTTGTCAATGACCTTTAAAACTAAGCATGCATTCTAGGACGTCTATTTGATTTTATCGCTTGTTTTAGTCTCCAATACTTCCATTTCTACCAATTTAGAAGTGAAAATTATTTTAAAATTGATTTTTTGTATCTACTTCCCTGGGTTTGCATCCTTATAACAAACTTAGCCTTAACCGTGCTTTAAGAACTATTACTTTTATAAAGGTTGGTTTGATTATGAGTGTGAAAAGCCTTAAAATGATATTTGTGGTCAAGAAAATTTAGAAACTCATTCTCTTCAGAAATATGCTTTGTAAGTAATCATGCTGAAGATAAATACACAAACTGAGAAATGTGTAATCACAGGTCTATTCACTTCTAACCCATATACAATCATGAAGTGCTTGAGAACACGAAATGCCAACACATGACCAAGTCACAGATTACATGCTTACTTCGTGAAGCTCTCTTATAATAGCTGTATGAAAGAATGAAGAAATAAATCTCTGACCTTTGCTGGTATCAACTCCAGTACATATCGTTAGGCGAAAAATAAAGTGACTGATTACTTTCATGAATGTACCTACCTGTCTAGACAAAAAGAAATTCAAAATGGATAAACTTGTCATTAATGAGACTTACTATTCACAACATGGTAGGATAATGGAATGCTGCAAACAGATATGGGGAAATCATATAGTTTGATGATGAGACTTAATGAAATGCTTCACATTGACAAAAACTAAATAGGTAATTGAAAAAACTGGGTTTTGGGAAAAGTTTAAAATTGAACCCAAGAAGTAACCATTAAACTAAAATATGAATGAACATTGTAATCCACTTATAATAGTTGGTGAAAAATGGAACTACCTTCAGTAATTTCATGAAATAATATTTGATTGTGTTTTACGATTGCAATGATAAAGCTTAAATTTAGATATTATATTCGAGGTCCTCAATGTTTCAAATGGTAATTTAGTTAGTACCTTATAAATTATGTGTTTTAAGACCAAATGAACAATTTATTTATATATTGTGCATCTGAGAATCAAGTTTGCAACAAAAAAAAACTCTTTTAAAATGAGGAAAAAATCAAAGGATACAATGAACTCCTGGTATTGGACTGCAAGTGAAAGCATGCACATGAATTCTTGGTTTAATTGTTTAATTATGTTTAACAGATTCAGACTGGCATATATAGGTATATTTATATATTTATATACATGCATATATACGTATATATAAATATACCTATATATGTATATGTATACATATATATGTATATGTGTGTATATATATATGTAGAGAGAAAGAGAGAGAGAGAGAGAGAGAGAGAGAGAATCAAGAGTAGGTTTGATGAATGAAGCTTTACTCAGCCCACTAAGCCAACACAGCATGAACTAATGCCACAGCAGCAATGATGCTCATTTTTAACCCCAGCCTCTGGTGTGCAGAAATTGAGTCTAGGACTGGGCCATACAAGGGGCATGATTATCCTGAAATAGTCTTATACCAGTGTAAGAAAATCTTCTGAAGATGACAGAAGCTTACACAAAAGGCACACAAATCACATATAGAAACTCATGTGATGACAAACTGGGATAATTTTAGGGGAAAAGAAAATACTTTCAGTATTGGATTACAATTAACAAAACAAAATAAATTATTTATAACTATATGCTGCTATAAATAATTGAATTGATTAGTAGAGGGGTGGAAGAAATTTGCCCCAATGGAGGAATTCGAGTCAATCAAGGTGAGTGAATGGGAGAAATGGAAAATCACTGTTATAAAAAGAACTTGGCAATATATTACAGATAAAAAGAATTAATGACTCCAAAATGATTTAGTGAAAGTTTGAGGAAGATAGCATTTATGCACACTGTCAAAATGTTTCTGCCTAAGACACTTATGTGTAATAGGCGGTAACAATAGCTTTGCAATGGAGGACTTGGCAGACACTTTCTTTTAGAAATCGTCTAATTACCACCAGAATAAAGACACTTTGATTTGCTTCCCTGACAGTCGCCAAGCACAGCACAGAGAAGGGGGCAGCATTCAACATTCGTGTCCCAAATCCATAAATTTAATCTAATAGTGAGAAACCAAAACCAAAGGAAACCAAGGACTGTCCTCAAGTAACTACCCAGCATCTTCAGACTCATGAAAGGCAAAGGGAGATTGAAGAAATGGTACAAGCTTGGGCAGAGTCGGGAGCCGTGACCACTAAAATGGAATTCCAGATCAAATCTTCACCGCAGAGATGCCACAAATCCTCAAACTATCAGCCTCAGCAAGGATGACAGTGTTTTGTCAGTGTCTGGTTTTGGTTCTTCATAGTGTAGTGTGGTGATTCAATGTTTAGGATAAAAACAATCTGGGTAGTTACTTGAGGACAGTCCTTGGAAAAACAGAACTACTCTTCATTTTTACAAGTCCAAAGTTCTTTCTAAATATAATTTATCTTAAAAAGAAAAATGTGAATCAGATTCCAAAACACAGGCAGTAATAAAGAGTCCATTAAAATGTTTATTGGGTGGGTAGTGAGGAGGGGAGGACCTGAGAGGACCTGGGGGAGGGGAAAGAATAGGATCAAAACATATTTATGAAAACTTGCAAAAACTAAAAATTGTAATTTAAAAGTTCATTGGGATCACATTTTAGATATAATATATTTTAAAAAATTATATTTAATAACAGAAAATAAATTAGTCACATAACAGGAAATTTTGAGAGAATTCAGTCTATTTTTTTAATTTAAAATATTTCTCTTATATATTCCATCCCACCTTAGTTTCTCCCCACTCCTCCCATTCACCTCCTCTTTAAGATCCCCTTTTCTCCATTTCCCTCTAGAAAAGGGCCAACCTCAGTTTGCTCCTAATCCTAGTGTTCATGTATATGATGTATGGAAAGAGAAACACTACCAAAGAATATTATAGGCTCATTCTAAACAGCATAAATATCTGTACCTGTGTAAACCACAGAAGGGTAACTGATGAATTCAGTGCCTCTTTCTATGTATTTGATTAAATATGATAATAATACTACCAATTTCCTATATTTATCTTTTGCTTGCTCATTTATAATTTCCCAAACAAGGCTTGCATTACAGCTTTCTTTAAGACAGGGTCTCTCTATGTAAACTTGGCTGGCTTGGAGCTCACTGTGAAGATTAGACTTGTATTGAACACAGACATCCACCTGCCTTTATCTCCGGCTTGCTGGGATTAATAGTGTGTACTCGCAGCTTGAGGATGTGTTGGTACATTATCGCAAAGCGGAGGCTAATCACAATCTCCATGGCTGAAGCTTTGAAAGTTAAATCTAGTGTTCTTAATCTTGTGGCGTAAGGAAGAATGCTACCAAGGCAAACTAATATGAACCACATTCAGAGAGTCGAGTTTGATCACATGCTCCATCAGTCCCAGTCCAGCAGGCCTTGGTGAGCTCCCATT
>LOEQ01006949.1:46892-68185 GCA_001685075.1 Bramus lutescens | reverse complement strand
TCCCTCCCTCCCTCCCTCCCTCCCTCTCACTCCCCCTAAATCTGTAGTAACAAATAGTTCAAATAGTTCAGCAGGAAGAGGTAGGGACTGGGACCTTGGGCACCACCCATGCCTGGCTGCTCCTAAGTCCTAAGTCCATTCTTGTGCAGATCCAGGGCAGGCATCCACAGTTGCTAAGAGTTCCTGATCACAAGGACCATGTCGTCATTCCACAGCCCATCCTGGGGCTCCCTTGCCTGTACATCTCGCATTACAAAAAGAAAAAAAGAAAGAGAAAAAGAAAGGGAGGGAAGACAAAAAGAAACTTCCGTACCAATAAAATCAGAAAACTTCATTTACTGCTGGTGGGAAGATAAACGTGTGTCCCTGCAAAAGCAGAGGGAAGTTCCTCACAATGTTAAACACAGGCTATACAACTGATACATTGTATGGTTTGAATAGGAAAAGAATCTGTGTTCCCCTGACTCATGTACTTAGACACTTGGTCTCCAGTTGGTGGTGCTGTATGTGGTGGTTATAGCACACTTAAGAACTCTAAGGAAGTGAAGCCCTCATGGAGGAAGCACATCACTGTGTGAACTTTGAATGTTTATAGCCTGACACAATTTCTTGCTCGTGTGTGTCTGTGTGTCTGTGTGTCTGTCTGTCTGTGTGTCTGTGTGTCTGTCTGTCTGTCTGTCTGTCTGTAACCTGTGACAAACCAGATTCCTGCTCTTGGCTTCTCCACTGTGCTTGTTTATTTTTATTAACTTGGCACAACTCTAGACATATCTCAGAAAAATGGTTTTTGAGAAAATGCCTCCAAAAGATTGACACATAGGGAAGTCTGTGTGGTGATGTATTATTGAGTGATTGATGTGGAAGGGCCCAGCTCACTAGGAATGCTGCCACCCTTGGGCAGGCGGTTTGAGATTATATAAGAAAGCAGGCTAGCAAGCCAGTAAGCAGCACTCCTCCATGGCTTCTGCTTCACTTTCTGCCTCCAGATTCCAGACTTGATCCCTGCTTTGACTTCCCTCAGTGATGGACTATGACCTGGAAGTCTAGGCAGATATGTATGAAATATTTATAGTAAAAAAAAAATCTTCAAAACAAAAAGCAAATTAGTAGTTTCTTCAAGGTGCTAGAAATTGAAGTAACAATTTTGATGGATATATGGTTAAACACAAACTATATTTTTAAGGAGACAAAGATGCTTTAAAATTATTTGTGGCCACATTTTTACAGTTCTGGAAATACAAGCATCAGTGCTTATATTTTTATATTTTATATATTATATTATATTAAGAGTTCAGACTCTTGTTGTTTCTGAGACAAGCTCTTGCTATATAACAGACTAACCTTAAAGTCACCATGTTCCTCATTGACCATGCAGTGAGATTATAGGCCTTAGCCACAAAGCCCAACTTAAAGCATACATTTTAGGGGGCTAGATATTATAACACATGATAGAGATGCTAACTGAATAGAAAGAAGTACTGAAGAACAGAAGTAGAAGGACCCAGCATCCTAACTGTATCATTAACAATTAAAGGGCATCATAGTGAGAATTTTTTGGAGGAGAAAGACCTGTTGTCTCACCTCTTCCATACAATGTAACCACTCCATATATGTGTATACCTACAAAGAGCAAACAGGAGCAGTGGTGGTCAGAATGCCATGGAGGCCCCTTTAACTGACTAAATACAAAGGCAAATTCCCCTGTAGTTTGTCTGCATACTAAAAATATTGGGTTATAATTATGCCTTGACACATTTTTCTTTGATACAATTGACTGTTCTATCAAATAATAATCACTATATCAAAGACTGAAGTAATAATTTCAATGACTATTTTCAGCAGATAAAACTCAGATATTATAATCAATTTGATTTTCAGGAATAAACAGCACCATGATTTTCATATTGCAAATTAGGGCCAATATGCAATCTGCTGACTGTTTCCAAATAGCCATGTGTGTTCCTTCAAATATTATGTCTCTATTTTGTATAGCATGAAATGGGGGTAATGGAGATATACAGAGTGCAAAGTCTAAAATATTCTACTGAGGCTTAACAACCAATACATACATCCAAATGCACACCCTTCACAGCATTCACCTGGCTATAGTTCCCATCTTAGTGGTGCTTCTCATTGTCCAACCTGCAACTCCTGAAATTTACCTCGGAGCTCTGAGGAGTGCACACATGTAAACATCACGCCTATGGAAAATTTTGGCACCCAAGGGTGGATAGGTTGTTATTAGGAACCACAATGAGAAATCACAGTAGGTAAAACTGCCACTGGTTTAAAATCAGGTATGTCTCTGAAGCAATTCACTTATGATCCCACAAAACACATAAACCGTCTTTAAAAACAATTTCAAACAAGTTCTAAAAATGACTTTGAATAAAGGCAGCATCTTTTAAATAATTGCTGAGCCTCCTACTTTCACTATTTTGAAAAAGTAAACACATTTAGAAGTCTAAATTCTAGAGTATTGGTTAAATCTGAATCTTCACTTCCCAGTCACATTTCAAATTGGAAAGTTCGGATATATATGTTATCAATGGGTGGGAAAATGTGGCTGATGTGTCCCTGAATATTATGTGCCAAGAGAACAGATTTACAACAGTGTTGACTCTCCATGGTTCAGTTATCCATGATGGGTCCCCTAAATAGCTGAAGGGCCTGCACTTTGCCTTTCCAGACTAGGTCCACAAATGGATTTTTTATTCAAAAAGAAAAAGGAAAAGGTTAAATGTTCCAGCTCAGCACCCTGCCAGGAAATTCCCTCTGCACAGCTGCGCACAAAGCACAAGAGTTTCCGTACTTCAGCATTTTGCCTAAGACAGTGCCTAACTCCAGTATATTAGTGATCTTTAAAGTTAGGAACCATTTTATGAGTTATAAAACACTGTGTTTGTAGCTTAAATTTGTAGTATCAATTAAAAAACCTCAATTTGATAATCAGCATTAATATAATAAATATAAGCAGACATTTCTCTAAAGGCTGAACTATGACTGGGGTTGGGGAGGTGACACAATTAAAAAGAACCAACATTTTCTAGTTTTCCTCTCTGATACAGTTGGCTGGGTGTAGGGAAATTTACTTCAATTCCACATAGGGGGCAAAAGCTGATGTTCTAGGCCAGTTATGGCTTCAAGGCAAGATCCTCAAAAAGCAAAAGTGAAACAGAAACACCACTTAAAAAGCCTCATAATGGGATGAGAAATTTATAGTTTAGAAAATTCTATATTTTTATGATTTTGTTTCCAAATATTTATCATTTTCTTGTCCATTTTAACCACATCATATTTCTCATTAAGCCATTTAACTTTACTGAAATTCTCAAGAATATTTCATCTATTTTTCATAAAAATAATTCTTATAATCTTATTTCATCATTTACATATTGTTTTACTAAGTTCTAAAACTGCATGCTTAATAATTTGCAAGCAACATTAAGGAGGTCTGGAAATGTGCAAGACAAAGTCTAGTAAGCAAATGACTAGTGGGATACGTTCACAATGCCCTTCCATCTCCAATTCGGCAAAATTAGCATCCATCAATGTTTGACAGAAAAAAATTGGGATAGTAAAACAAAAGCTTGATAAATGCACATTCTAGTTTGGTTTTTGTCACTGTGATTAAACATGGACAAAATTATCTTGGGGGAGGAAAGGGTTTATTTGGTCTGCAGGTCACAGAGAGAAGTCAGTTCATCACGGAGAGAAGCCAAGCAGGGACAAAAGCAAAGGTCATGGGAGAATGTGGGCAACTGCCTTGTTCCATGTGGCTGTCTCAACTCCCTGTTTTATCACAGTCCTGGTCCACCTGCCTAGTGATGGCACCACGCACAGTAGACTCCTTTATCAGCTAATGATTAAGCAAATGCCCTACAGATATACCTGACAGGAGCAATTCCTCAACTGACATGCCCTCCTCCCAGATGTATCAAGTGAATGATCTTGGTTAGATCCACTGCTGGAGTTCACATATGGTTCACACTCAATGCCTTGGCAGCTGATGATTTTAAATGCCAAGATAAACCGTGCATATGGACAGAGTCTATTCCTGAGTCCAGCCTACCTGTGAGTTCAGACTACCTCAGACTTTTCTATGTGATTCATCTCTCATTCATAAGCTAGTGCTTATTATGTGCACACCAGGAAAGAAAGTCAGGAAAGCAAAGAACCACAGAAAATACCAAGAGAATTAGAACTTTAAAAGTGATGTTCTCACAAATGAAAATTTATTTTGAAAAGAAAATAGGTATAGACCAATCCAGTACACCAACTTGGCTGAATGAAGACTTTTAGTGGCAGTGGAGAAGTCATTTAATAGTCAAATCAAGAGTCCCATATCCTTGACCACCTAACATATATTTCATCTTCCTCCAGATTTGTGGGAATTTTTCATTCTATGCTATTTTGGGAAATGATAAAGCAATAACAATGTGATTAACTACCATTGCTACTTTGATAAGTAAAGCCAGTCGCAGAAAGCTTTTAGACAATCCATTTGTGGTTTGTACTATCACTTAAGAATACTGACATTTCTGATGTGCAATCTTCCGGAATGCCATTTAGCTATTGAGAAAAAATAATCAAGTACAAACTGCCTTCTCAGAAATGTCTGACCTGCTAAGCTACTTGCAATGAAAGGAATATTAAGTGATAAGGTTTCTGGAAAACAATGAGCCACTCCCTCTGTGTTTTTCTCTGTCCCAGTTCTTGAGGGCACATCTTTATTTCATCAGAATATTACTCTACACATAAGTCATTTTAAATTGATAATCACTTACTGAATTGCTATAAATAATTGTACCTTTTTCTCTGATGTTGCTATTACTTTGGAATTTTGTCCTTATAGTATTCAAATTTAACTTGAAAATAAAAAATCCCATTTTTTAAAAAAGATTTTATTTTATTTTTAGTTCACTTGAGTGTTTGCCTGGGTAAATGTACATAGACTATGGACTTCAAATGAAAATAAGAAGGAAAAAAATAAAATATTACTAAAATAAAAAGCACTAAATGCAATCATATGAATACATTTGAGCTCAAAATCAGAAACAAGCAGGTAGGAGCTAGAAGCATGGCTCAAAAGGTAAGAGCAACAGCTGTTCTTCCAGCAGACCAGGGTTCCATTCCTTGCACCTGCATAGTGGCTCAGAACCATTTGTAACTTCTGTCCCAGAGGATCCTAACCCCTTCTCATCTCCTTGTCACTACATGCACATGGGGCACTGAAATAAACGCAAGCAAAACAACCATACACATTTCAATAAAAATGCAGGAGGTAGGGAGGAGATGGGCAGGATTAGGTAAATCAGCAAAAGCAGGCTTGAAGTTGAGGAAAGAAAGCAACACAGAGTGTAATAGCGTGTTGAAAGGGGAAAATAACAAAGAAAAATATTCAAAAATGAAACAGCCTTCATTATTCTTCAAGGAAGGAAAACGTACAAGAAATACCAGATTACTGTATTCACAAATGTAGGGGCTGGTTTTATACGTCAATGTGACACAAGCTAGAGACGTCAAAGAGGAAGGAAGCTCAGTTGAGGAACTGTCTCCATGAGATCAGCTGTAAGGAGTTTTCACAATTAGTGATCAATGGTGGAGGACCCAGACCATTGTGGATGGTGCTAAACACAGTCCTGTGTTCTATAAGAAGGTGGATTGAGCGAGCCAGGGTAAGCAAGCCGGTTAGCAGCTCCCTTGAATTGCCTTTGCATCAGCCCCTGCCTCCAAGATTCTGCCCTGTGTGAATTCCTGTCCTGACTTCCTTCAGTGATGAACAGCAATGTGGAAGTGTAAGTCCAATTAAACCATTTCTTCCCCAACTTGCTCTTTGGTTATGGTGTTGCATCACAGCAATAGAAGCCCTAACTTAGATAGCAAACAACACTAAGCTATACAATACCAGTTGCTGGTGAGCATCTAGAGGAATCAAGACTTCATCCATTGACAGTGCAAAGGAGGCTGGAATATCAATGCACTCTGAAAAAAATGTGTCCTTGGCAACAATGTCAGGCACAGACATATTGCATGGCTCAGAAATGATACTCCAAAGTTTGTACGCTCAGATCATAAATATGCACACATAAATACGTTCATGACAGCTTTTTACATAATTGGCAGGAACTAGCAAAACAAGCTACTCAATAATAGAATGTGTAGATAGCTTGAGGGTTGTTCATGTAGTAGAATATTATACAACAACAAACATTTCCTATACAAAGAGTCAAATGCTAGGTATCTTAGACTTGGGGAGCATCTGAATTCTTCTGACTAAGAGCAATTGCGTTTCAACTATCTGTGGGTGATGAAATTAGAACAGCATCATTCTCACACTACAATTTTTTAATCTTTCTCATTTTATAATATTAAAAAATCACCACATTTCAAGTCAAAAAAAAAAAACAAGCTCAGGGGTGGCCATAGTCCATAGTCTACAGTTTACTAACCCCCGCCCTGCTATATAGCAATTTTTTAATGTACAAAGTACAGCTACCTCCATATTAACATATACAAACATAGACACATACATGTACACGCACACACATACACACACACACACATATGCACACAGAGTGGTTCTCAACCTTCTTAATGCTGTGACCCTTTAATACAGTTCCTCATGTTGTGGTGACCCCCCAACCAAAAAATTATTTTCTTTGCTACTTCATAACTGTAATTTTGCTACTGTTATGAATTGTATTATAATTATTTTTGGACATAGAGTTTTGTCAAAGGGGTCACAATCCACAGTCTTACAACCATTGATCTAGCCCCTAACTCTATAGTTAATTTCATATTTAATAGTAAGAAGCTAGAGAGTCTAGATTCTGAATAAGGTAAAATATTGTCTCTCCATTCCTGTTCAACATTGTCCTAGAAGTCTCAGGTAACATAATAAGACGAGACAAGAAAATATATACTATAAAATCTGGAAAGTGAACTATCACTGCATTTACGCTGGAAGATGGCATAATTATATTAGTAGGAAATCCCCAAAATTGATAAAAATGTGGAGATAGCAAGGTCAAGGAAGATGAGGCTATAAAACTATTGCTAAGAACTATATATAGCAAGGAAGAACTGGAATTAAGAATTTTAGAAACAATTCATTCAAAATGGCAGCTAAAAAGTTATAATACCTAATAGTCTAATAAAATGAGTTTATATGCAGAAAACAAGAAAACTGATGAAAGAAATGAGAGATCTAAACAAAGAGGAAATCTATGCCCATGGATCGAAAGACTAAATATAATGAAGATGTCATTTCTTTCAAGGTTGATCTATAGGTTTACTGGAACTTAAATAAAATTTTCAACAAAATATTTCTGTATATATATGCATTGATTTTCATGTTTAGGTAGGAAAACAAAAGACCAATATTGGCCAACACAATTCAGAAGAACAACAGACTTGTAGGAGTCATCTAAAACAAATTTTCTAATTACTCCAAAGAACCACTATTTAACTATTAGCACAGTGTGAAATAGCCAAAAGAATAGACACAAGCATCAATGAAACAGAAGCGAGGACTCAGAAATGGATCTACACAATTATATTCCATTGATCTTTAACAAAGAAATAGGCGGTTCAATAGAGACAAAACATTTTTCCAGAAGACACAGAAGAGAGTGCTGAGACAGCTGGTGGCCCAAAAAAATTTTTTTTGGTGGACCCAAAAAAAATATAGATGCTGACTTTACAACTTCATAAATATTAACTCAAAATGAACTATATCCCTAAGTATGAGCCACTGTCTTAGTGAGTGTTCTATTGCTGAGAAGAGACACATGACCCTGGCAGCTCTTATAAAGAAAAGCATTTAACTGGGGGCTGGTTTACCGTTTCAGAGGTTTAGTTCATTGTCATCATGGCAGGGAGCATGGCAGCAGGTAGGAGGACATGGTCTGAAGAAGTTGAAAGTTCTACATCCAGATCCATAGGCAGCATGCAGAGAGTGATACTGGGCCTGACTTAGGACTCTGAGGACCCAAAGCCCACCTCCAATGACTTACATCCTCCAACAAGGTCACAGCTACTCCACAACCTCCTAATCCCTCAAGTAGTGCCATTCCCCAATGAGCAAGCATTCAAATATGAGAGCCTATCGGGGCCATTCCTAATCAAACCAGCACAGCCATGAAACTCACTGACCCTATGCGTGTCTCCACGTTCCTTACCATTGATTCTCACTTATAGTTTGCAAACAGCTTGGTGGTTTGGGGACTCCTCATAATTCATATCAGATATTTATGTAGCACTTATTGCATGCAGTATCATTGATTTACCTACATGATTCTCTTAATTCAACATTCTACACAGTGGGAATTATTACAAGACTCTTCTTAAAAATGAGAGCTCTTGGACTGAAAGGATGGTGGTTTAGAGCATTAACAGCTCTTCCAGAGGGACCCAGGTTCAATTCTAGCACCCGCATGGCAGCTCACTACCCTCTGTAACTCCAGTCCCAGGATACTCTCTTTCTACCCATCATGGGTACCGCACACACATAGTATACAGACATGCATGACGGCAAAACGCAAGTATACTTAAAATATTTTTAATGAGAAATATAAATCCCAAGATTATATAACTTGTCTAAAGTCATTCAAGTAGCAATTGGAAATGCCAGAACTTAAACCTGTGTGTTCCAGAGTCTACACTGCTAATTACACATTACACTGATAGAGACTTTTCCCCCCAGAAAGTTGTTCATATCCATTTAGCCATATCTTAGAAGTATTCAGAATCACCATCTTCCATCAGTCCATCCCGGTCCACATGTCTACACAGCCTTATTGACGAGTCCGGAACTGTGTCATGCTTCTCTCGTTACTTGCTGCTGACTGACCTTCCTCAAAGTTTCAGTTCACTACTGAAGCTTCCTTACCAACCAGTAGCCTCTTGGACTAGGGACATTTATGAAAAGAGGCTCTTTGCATTGTTCTATTTCCAGTTACCAAGATTTTCTCTGTCTGTGCCTGAATTGAGACGAGGCAGAAAAGAAAAGCACTTCAACAGCAACTTTTATACTTTAAATAAATAGTCTTTAAAATCCAGTCATTAAATGTGCATTAGTCTCTTTTTCAAGGGGTTCCTAGAGTGAAGAATAATAAAAATTTTAAGAGGCAGTTAAATCCCTGTTTGGCCATCCTAGAGTGTAGGAACCCAAGCAGATGTCATCTGTCTCCCCCTTCCTCCAGCACCCTCCATAAAAAGGCAATTCCTAGAAGAACTTCTTTTTTTGACCAACAGGTAAATTTTAGCTTCTTAGCTTTGTCTCTTGGCCACACGAAACGTGATCCTAACTTCAAGGTATATCTTTGTCAGACAAGTGTTCTAGTACTTCTTTGCCATGGAGCCACTTCTAGCCTGTCTACAAGGGGAGAAATAACAGGTAAACATGAAATGTTGTCTTAATCCCAGAACTAAGTGGCTCTAAAGTTCTGAAATCCTAGATACAGCTAGAGCCTAGCAAAGGGCTTACTTCTTTGATAAACTGCAGTGGCCAGAGTGATCCCCTTCAAGGTTGTTAGAATTGATATAAGTGAGCTCAGCATGGAGGCTATGACTGCCATCCTTGCACCAAGGAAACAGAGGCATGATCAGGACTTCAGGGTCATTCTCAGTTATATAGCAAGTTCAATATTAGCCTGAGCTACATGAGACCCTGTCTCAAAACATAATAATAAAGGACAAACAAAAAGGCCTGGATCCCTGACTAGGTCTCTATTGCACCGAGAGCTCTTCTCCTTGAGTTTTCTTGACTCTGTGAGGTTATGTCCTTTTTGTGCATGGCTAATAACAAGTACATTAGCTTTCTGGCTACTCAGGTTGAAATGACACAATCAGCAATGAAGAGTTTAATGTAGTCAAAGACTGTTCTTTCGTTTCCCTGCCGCCCTGACCCAAATAATCACACAGAAACTATATTAATTACATGCTGGTTTGCTGATGACTTCGGCATATATCTAGCTAGCTCTTACATCTTGAATTAACCCATTTCTATTAATCTGCATATCGCCACAAGGCTGTGGCCTACAGGTAAGGTTCCCACATGTCCTTCTTCTCCTTCAGCAACTACATGGTGCCTCCCTGACTCTGCCTACTCTCTCTATATCTCTGTTTGTATTTCCCTCCAGGCTGTATTATGCCCTGCCATAGGCCGAAGCAGCTTCTTTATTAACCAATGGTAATAAAGCATCCTCACAGCATACAAAGGGGAGTCCCATAGTTAAAGGAGATAACTAGTCTGTTGTCAAACAAATAAAACAGAAGTATTCTGTTATGTTCTCTCTGGAACAAAAAAGGGGAAAATTCTAGCATTCGTCAGCATGTTGCAGAACCACTGCCCACATTTTCTGAGTGTACACTGTCCCCACTAACCCGAAGTTTATGAAAACATCCAAGCCAGAATCTGTGCAGAGGGCACCTGACTCCAAAGAACATGTTCTTCTCTGTCAGACAGCTTCTAATAGAATTTCCGTGGAAATAAAGGCTTTTCCCTGGGGGACCCAGGATAAGGATCACAAGTTCAGTTACATACAAAGGAAACTTTGTCTTGATATTCATCAGCAAACTTTCTACTTGGGTGATACACACAAAGACATGATCAAGAGACATGGTTTGTGGTGGAAAACTCCTTATTTATCTTCCCAAATAAATATGTTTTCTCTTACAATGTGAACAACACAGGAAGTGGCACATTCTCCCTATTAAATACAAACTGAAAATCTCTCCTCTCCCACAGTAAGTCCACAAAGAACATTGCTCCTCAAAGAGAGAAATCTGGCATGAGATCCCCCCTGGGCTTCAGTCAGCCTTTTCACAGACACTTACCAAGAGCCCTATTTTTCAAGTACTGATGGAAGGAAACAAAAGATTTGCTTCCCTTAAGATATCTAAATTAGAATTGGGAAGGCAGACAGTAAACAAACTATTATGTTCAAATAAATGCTATGGGATGCTACAAAAACACAGCAATAAAACATTTGGCAAGGAAATGGAACACCAGAGAAGGCTTGCTGTGTAAAATTTGGCCAGATATACTGTGGTGATTTGAATAAAAATGATTTGGAGGTGTGGTCTTGTTGGAGTAGGTGTGGCCTCGTGGCCTTGTCACTAGGGGTGGGCTTTGAGGTTTCAGATGATGTAGCCTGCCTGGTCCAGTTTCTCTCCTTCCTGCTTCCTACGGATCCAGACATAAAACTCAGCTAGCTCTCCAAGCATCATGTTTGCCTGCAAGATATCACGCTTCCCACCATGATGATAATGGACTAAACTTTTGAACTGAAAGTAAGCCCAGTTAAATGTTTCCCTTTTTAGGAGTCTCTGTGGTCATGGCATCTATCCACAGCAATAGAACCCAAACTAAGACATATACCCAGAAAATACCTAGCAGCAAGCAGCCAGCTACAACTGGAGCATCTCAAAGTGTTATGTGTTAGAGCAGCAGTTCTCAACATCCCTAAGGCTGCGACCCTTTAATTCATTTCCTCATGTTGTGGTGACCCCCCAACCACAAAGTATTTTTGTTGCTACTTCCTAACTGTAATTTTGCTGCTGTTATAAATCACAACATAAATAGCTGTGTTTTCTGGTGGTCTTAGACAACCCCTGAAAAAGAATCATTCAACCTGTGCCAAAGGGGTTTCGACCCACAGATTGAGAACCACTGTATAAGAAGGATGAAGCAGCCTAAATTATGTGATGGAAGAGCTAAACTGGGCAAGAGCTTTTCTGTACAACATCCAATAAGAGAGACTGGGCTTTATGTCGGGTAATGAAGCTCTACGGTTGCCCGGGTATCTGACAGATTCTATTACAGTCACTCTGAAACAGAGGACTCTGAATTGTGAAGGTCTTAGAGAGGCTGGGAAAGTAAAAGGTGAGGAAGGGGCCACTGCCATTGCCCCTAGGAAAAAGCAGTGAAGATCTGAGCCAAGGAAATAACAGCAGAGATGAGGACAATTAAAACGAGTGCTTGGGAGGACAGATTGCCCATGTCCGGAAATGGTCTGAACAGTTAGTCCATCAAGAGGGAGAGGTAGCATCCAGTGTCACAGTGGAAGTTCCTTCCTTCCACCGTACACCGAAGAAGGAGGAACTTTGGTGGCAATAAAAGCAATTGCAAGGCTAGTTTCACATACTTTAATTTTATGGAAACTCTGCTTTCTTATTTCTAAAGTGTCCAAGAATTGCTAGAAAGGCCAAGTATGATTGCATTGTCTACAATAGTGACAATAGCCTTAGAACATTTTAAAAATAATCATCAAGCAAAGGAAGGACACATGCCTCCCAGGAGGAGGTGAGACAGGGAGACGTGCACACACCCAGTGTTAAGGAATGGAAAGTGGGGATAAGAGCACATTCGTGCAAGTGAAAACATAGGACATGCCCAAAGGAATGTGATCCGCTGCACAGCATCTCTCTCCAGCCTCCAGCCATGCTAACTCAGCTTCACAAAGGGGCTTTCCACACCTGCTATGCTTTCTCCCAAAGTGAACATTCAGATGGGAACCGGAGCACATGGAGATTCTGGAATCTCCCCAATACCACTTCTCCCACATAGGCATTTACACCACTACAAAATTCCAACCCCAGAACCTAAGTCCTCTAGACTATGACCTGACACTTTGGGAGAATAAGAAAACTGTTCTACCCCCACTGGGAGCCCTTTCCAAAGAGAAGAGAGCTAGCCCAGCAGGGCGTCAACATGACTGCTTTGCATCATCTGGTGCTGCCTTTCCTTACACAGCAGGCGAGTGTTGCCTCAACTGAGGCCTGCAATCTCCCCAATACTCCAAGATCCACTTTACATCCAAATGTTCCCTGGATTTTTATGATTCACAATCTAGTTACTTAAAGTCATGGTAATATCAACCAAGGCTAAGGACCAGTACATTCATAGGTAAATATAAGTTCAGGTAGCCAAAATCCATGACTATAAAACAGCAACTCGAAGTCTAACACATAACAGTAGCTCAATTTAATTAATAAATAAATAAATAGCCATTGTCAAATAAAGACTGATCTAGCTTTCTCTTATTCTGTATTTTGACACCTCCATAAAGACAAAATTTTCTAACTCATCAGAACCAGTTGTCCTGGACTGTCATTGTGAGATCTCAAAAGCAGCAAGGTCAAGTTTTCCGAATTTTTTACAAGTGGAGGCCTACCAAAAGAGCTAGTTCATTGTAGTCCACTACACAATAAAATCTTTGTTTAGTATGAGTATACTAAACAACGGAAGAGGCCATTTCCATCTAAACTACTCAATAAGGAGTATTATACAGTTAATTATGAGAGAGAAAAAGAGAAAACAGATGTGCGTCTTTTTAACTTTTCCCAAATATCATCCAGGCTTAAATTAATCTTCTTGTAAGTGACTGGGGTTTTATTTCTTTGTCTGTTTACTTAATTTTCTTTCTAGGAAGCACAGAAAAAAATCACATGAGATTTAATAAGAATGTTTATTTTAAGTGGGTTGAACAAATGATCATTCTATTTACGTTCCGCGAAAATGCCACAACCACCTAACCAGGAGCTGAATTATCAAAATTCAATTATAGTTCAGGCAACCAGCTTGCATTTGCCACCATCCTCAGACCTTGTCCCTAAGTCCCTTAGGGTATGAAGGCTCAGAATGGCCAAATATTGCCGCCAGACCCACAGTTCCTTTTTAACTTTCTAGTTCCTGCTACATTGGACTGATCATCTGTTGGCAAAAGGGAGCCTTGAGAAAGTTGAACAATTTTTGCCTCTTCTTGTCTAATTTATAAGTGGACAGGTTTTGAGGTTACCAAGGAGTACCGGGGAAATTCAGGGTCCTTTGGAATTTATAATAAAACAGCGAAGACTATAAAGTACACAACCCAGTATTAGATAAAAGGAAGCATTCTGAGACAAAGAACAGAAATTCTCTTATTAGTGTTCCTTTGTCCTCACCTCCCTTTCAACTACCACATGTGCTGGATGAGGTTGGGAGCGGTGAGAGAGGCGAACTGGGAATGGGGGACACCATCACTTTTACCATTTTGAAGTCTATCCATTCACTACGAAAGTTGAAAAACCCTTTGAGTGGAGCTAGGCACAGGACATGCCTCGACCCCCCAGGACAGTAAATACCATGTGCCTAGTAATTCTTGACAACTCTTCCTGGTGTTCATTAATGTACCATTCCAGCAGCTGGGGTTGCGTGGAATGAAGACTCCTGTGCTTTATGTAATGTATACTTCTCTTTCCAGAGACTGCTGCCACAGAAGTGAGTTTGCAGTGTTGCCAGCATCTGGCTTATGCATACATTAGTGTGTATGCATGAGGGCAGCAGAGGGAGACTGCTCTCCGATTTCATTTATAGATAGAATTAGCTGTAACCGTCATTTAGCTTGGCTGCTTGTAAGCTGATAAAATTTAGCATTCTGAATACTATTAAAGGAAACTGCCTGTAAAAGAGTCCGTGTTCTTGTAAGACTCCCGAATTAAAGGCAGAGTAAGGAACTAAAACTGGAACTCAAAAGTTTTGTAATGGTGACTCACTGATGTTACAAAAAGATCACATCGATCTATTCAAACCATTAAAACATTCTGCATACACAGCAACTAAGGAAGAAAAGGTTAGCACAGGAAAGGGGCTAGAGTTCCTGCTTCAACTAGAAATGCTGAGTTATGTTTCTTAGGAAAAGTTCATTACCACCTAAGAATCATCATCTCAGTAGCTCTAGGCAGACACCAGAAAGGTTGCTTTCTTTGGAGGATTTACACTGCCTCCTCTCCAACTCCAGTCTTGGTTAAGCTGCTACTGCTGTGGGACTCAAACAAGGTAGGAACCTAGAGGCCAGAGCTGAAGCAGAGACCATGGAGGGTGCTGCTCACTGGCTTGCTCCCCATGGCTTATTCAGTCTACTTTGTTATACAACTCAGGACCACCAGCCCAGGGGTGGTCTCACCCACAATGGGCTAGGCCCTCCCACATCATTGCTGATTAATAACATGCCTGAAGGTTTGCCTACAGCCTTATCTCAGTGGTTCTCAACTTGTGGGTCATGACCCCCTTGGGGTGTCAAACAACCCCTTCACCACCTAAGACCATCAGAAAGCACAGATGCTTACTTAACGATTCCTAACAGTAGCAAAACTACAGTTATAAAGTAGCAATGAAAATAATTTTATGGTTGGGGGCACCACACCATGAACTTTATTAAAGGGTGGCAGTGTTAGGAAGGCTGAGAAGCACTTCTCTAGAGGGATTTTCTCAACTGAGGTTTTGTCCTCTTGGGTGACTCTAACTTGTGTTAAGCTGACTTGAAACTAGCCAGCAAAATGTCAAAAAAGAAAACAAAACCCTAGGATCCGATAATGGATACAAAAGAGGAGAAACTGAAGGCCGTTTTGCAAAGTTGCACAAAAAGAAAAGAAACAGCATTGTACAGGAGCAACTATTTTCTGAACCAGAATCCTGACCTGAGCGTCCAAAATTATTGTCTGTTTTGGTTTCATGAGGTTAGATAAATGGTTTTCTGACTTTAAAAAAGTCACATTTTTTTTCAAGGAAGACATTAAGCAAAAGTATAAACAATCAAGCAGTTTAATGTAGGGATGCTTTGGTTGAAAGACATCTGTGATGAGGTAAGTGACTGAGGCCCTACTCCCCTCCACACACCTCCACCAGCCCCAAGAAATTCCACATCTTCAGTGAAGCGAGGTATGCAAATCGTGCAAGGCTTGATAGAGAACGTAACAGAATAAACTGAGGTGAAAACACCACAATGGGAAAACATAACATGATAAAGTGTTGAAGTGACACACGCTGCTACACCAGAGGAACCAGAGTTGACCATGCTCCCAGCTTATGTTTCTGTCTTTGTGGTTGTAAAGAATTAGTTAATTGATTTTCACTGACCAGTCAGTATGTGTCTGCCTTCTGGACAACTAGGCCATATTTTCCCCACACCTTCTAGCATCTTTCTTATTGTCTCTGACTAAAGTCAGAAGATGGATTCTCTTCACTGCTGACTCTCTGGCTGTAAACTCTCCAGCTGGAGCAAAGCTGGAATTCATTGTAACATTGGCTTGGAAAATAAAATAAAAACCTGAAGGGGATTAAATGGCTTAAATCAGGGAAAACAAAGCCCTCAAGTACGATGTGAAACCTTTTAGTTCAGGAGCCCTTAGGAAAAGAAATAAAAAGCATAATCTATTAGAATTTAATTGAGTTATAAAGTTCCAATAAGAATTTTGATGTGCTAAGACCACTACCTTCTCTAGTCCACTAAATTTAATCTCAGAGTCTAAAGAACGAGGAACTGTCCTGGCAACTCAACAGTTTGCACACTTGGACCCCAGCTGGTGGCAATGTTTTACAAAGTTGTGTAACTTTTAGGAGGGGAATTCTAGAGAGGACAGACACTGGGGGCAGGTCTTCATATTTATGCCCCAAACCTGATTGCATCCTTCTATCTTGTTGGGGGCTGTGGACCCAGACCCTGAATTTCCTGTAAACAACCTGTTATGCTAGTAGCTGCTCTGAGCAAAACAACTTGTTTTTCCTGTGTTTGCAGCTGCTCTGAGCACGAGACCCTCAGGCGTTCCTGATGGCAGGGGAGTACTTTCTGGTGGGTTTGGATGGGGCGTGGCTATCAGTTAAGGATTCGTATATAAGCAGCTCTGGTCTACAATAAAAGGGACATTTTTGTTTCAAGGATGGCCTGTCTCTGTCTGTGTGTCTTTGTGTGTTTAGAGCTCCAGGCCCTTGTCTGGCTTGTGAATGGTCCTGTAGTGAAGACTCCGCACTCCAGGTGTAGTGCTATAGTCCACATAGCAGTACGGATGGTACACTCTCTACTTCCTGTTCCACTGAGGAGGCGTGAACAAGCGCCTGCCAATCCCACCACGCCCTGTGTCCTCCATGCCTTGGCAGCCATGATAACCATATCTCCTCAAACCATGTGCCACCATCAAGCTCTCCCTTGCGTTGCTTTCTGCAAGTATCTGATCAAAGAAAACAGCAAATATGAGAACATTTTCCTTGACTCCTCATACGATAAACTCATGGCTGTTAGAAAACACCCAGCGCTGACATCTAATGCCTGTATAACCTGGCCTCATTGCCTCAAACTACCTTTCACAATTCACAACAGCTGAGCACTGCCTTGCTCATTTCCTCGCTGATCCTAAATCACCACTATTTTCACCTCCACAGCCTCTCAGACAGCTCACACATGCCTGTCACCCAAACCCAAACATGGTTCAGGTATCAACCACACAGCAGTTCTCTGTTGAGCAGACAACCCCAGTATGACACGTAGTCTGTGAGCCATGTCTCAAACCACGAAATCCCAGAGCATCAATCACACATCCTGTCCCTTGGGCTTTTAGTTATATAGCACTCTTCACTGCTCCCCTTATCCTGCAGGTGTGTTAGATCCCAAACTTCTGACCTCTCATTATGCTATGCTACCTGGCAGCGTCAATCACTCTACTGCACCCATGTGGAACACAAAAAATGGATATTTGTGGAATAAATGAGTGTAAATGTATTTCCATTTTCTCCTCTGTATATAGAACAGTGCAGAAATGGATACAAGAGAAACTGAACAGACTCTGTCTTCCCTCTGCCACCTAGACACCACTACAGCTTGCCTTCCCTTTATTATCATTTCTGTTTGTTTTACTTCGTTGTTTATCTCAGCACACACTCTGATTAGCCTTTAATTTGTTGTAATAAATCTCCATTATCCCTGACATTTCTTAGAAAGCATGGCTGCCTGATTAGTCAAGGCAATGATTTATAGTGAAACAGCTATGCAGTACACCCTTCCCTGCAGTCACTATGACCCTCCCAGTTTCGCTGAAGGCTTTATTCCAAACAAGTTCAAGCTCTAACTGTAAAATAACCACACTCAAGTGCTAAAGAAAGGGGATAACGTGCATCTTTAGCTAAAGATTCCTGGAAAGGACAATCAAAATCTGGTGGTCCAGAGTGAATAGGTTCAACCAATTCAAAACTCATACCGAGGCTTCTTTCTCAGTGTGAATCTTTCTCAGTGTGAAGTGATGGTGCTGAGCATTTGGAGGGTCTTTAATAGGGACTAATTTGTCCTGAGATCAGATTATTTCTTGTATGAATGGATTAGTTACCTATACAGCCAGTGAGTCTGACATCTTTCCTTGCTGGCTTGAGCTCCCCTTCCTGCCATGCGTTGGAGCAGAACATGGCCCTCTCCATAAGTCAATCACTCACCAGAACGACGTTCTTAGACTTGCAAAGTCATGAGTCAAATGCACCTCTGTACTTAACAAAATACCCACGATGCACCTCTTTACAAAATACCCATTTTTAGGGATTCTGTTACTGTGCCCAAAACAGACAATAACTTCTGCTAATCGAGAAGATGACAACGTACAAAGAAAGCTATGGGCCATGGCCTCACCACCACCTTGCCAGTGGCATACTCACCCCTGCACATGAGTTCATAAATCATACATACTGCCATTTGATGAGGCAGACACAGCAGAATGTTGAGATAACCCAGTCTATGATAGAACAGAAAGTGATGTTCTCACTCTGATCGTCCAGCTTACTAGCACACTAGGTAACATGAAGAAGGGAGGAAGATCAGAGTCACAAAGGCCAGCACACAAATGCATGCCGTCTGAGCCCTGCCCAGGCAGAAGGAAAAGCACCAGCAGACTTTAGACCTGCCCAAGTCCCACATCCCCACCCTACAGTTTCAGTTCTGTGTTCACCTGTAGTGTTCAGACCCATTGCTGTGGGGCTCCTGCGAGAAAAGGGTCCGTTCACCGCACTAGATGAACTGCTGGAGCCCTCACAGTTTCCTACTATGCACAAAACTACAGACAGAACATGAAGCAATGGATTGAGCTCATGCCATACATGGTGACATGTCTGCACTCGCACATAATTCTTTTTAGAAACTGTCCTCATTCTCCATGCTGAGACTAAGGTCAGCTTCAGAAGTTTTAAAAGTCGGCTGGGCCAACAAATTGGAAAGGGGGCTCAGTTCAAGCTGATAAACTCCTGAGCTATGAGTCTTCATCGTTCCTGCACCAGTGAGAGCAAATGAAAGAAGCCATAGGATTGCATGGGCTGTGTTACTTGCCTTTCTCACCTCAACTCTGCCTAGGTCTATAGACACAAAACAACATTTTTACAACTGGGACGGGAATAAACTTCCAAAGCATATTCTATACTAGAAATGTACCTTGGATAGCACTGATTAATCAGAACTCAGAATTACATTTTAATCCAAAACGAACAAACAAATTTTAAGGTTCATATCAGTAAAATGTCACCAGCTATTTCTCTGGGAACGACAGGGTGTTGACTGATTGCATGTGTTTTTATTTTTTAATGTTCAAAGCTTCTTTTTTGAAGAAGGTGTCATTGGATTATTATTTTATTGTTGATATTCAATGATGCAAAAGCAGCCATTTCCACACTTATCCCCAAATTTTATGGGTGAAGCCCAAATTCTGAGACTGCTGATGTAAGGCTGCTCACTCCCAGCTTTTTGCGTGGTAAACAGATGATTTTTCCCAGTGTGTCACACTGTACGAAAGATTACACAGAGAGAAGGGGGCAGAGCCAGCTCTGTCTAAACTGCAGCAGAGCACAAATGATACCAGCCCAGCCTGAGTAAGCCAGCATGCCACACTTTTTTAACCTCTGCTCGACATTTCACCCTTTTAAGGAATTTACATGAACAGCAAGATGAAGAGGGTTTATTGAATTGTTTTCCATTGCTTTAAATCTATATAAATACATCTTAGATATGCCTATTAAAGATGGGAGTCTATGTGTTACTTTACCACGTGGGTGACATTCCGGAGACACTCACATACGTAAAATTAGTAAGTTGTGCATTGTCAACAGCATAGTAAGGCCATCTAGGATCTTTTCTATGTCAGTATTATATGCTCTGGTTTCTCTTTAAATAGTACAAATCTTTTGCCTTTTACTAAGTCAATGTCAACAACTGCATATACTCTAGGTAGATGTTTTCAAAGATGTATTTGTGTTTTAGACCAATAATTCCTAGAATATGCCCATTCTTCTTTGAGACTACAACAAAAAACCCCAAAGATATTAAACATGAAACTTACATTGTACAGAGTATTAGGATAGAAAGAGCTAAATAACTGATATCTGTGTAATTGCTGAGGAGTTACTGCAAAATGAACAAGTTCAAGTCTGCCCCCCACAGACCTGGAGAATACCAGGGCTTCTGATGATTCTCATGAAAGTCTCTGTGCTAGGGAGGCTATTCATGACAAACTACCTGGTTAGATTTATCCCAAGCCCTCAAATTCATTGAAGTTATAACTTTGCTTTCAGCATTAAAATCCTCAAATTGAAACTATACACTGTTAATTCAACTACTTTCCCCCAAAGTCTCACAAGAAGAGCAATTCAGGGTGCTTCAGTAACACTAAATGTGCCTGTCCTGCCAATCAACCTAAAACCATGAGCAGTAGGCATCACCCAACAAACAGTTCTTACCAACCCTTTGTAGAGGTCCCCTCACAATCTGGTGTCTCTGGACTGCTTTTGTCTGCTGTTTTCATTTGCCCCTTGGTTGTAAGTAGACTCTTATCTTCCTCTCCCATTAAATCATAACAAATGCATCATCTCTGGGTATGACTAATGACTCTCCTTACAGGGTCTTCTATTCTGTCTGGGTGGAAGGGTAAATTGCCATTTACTGTCTAGGAAAATCAGAGAGATGCTGAACTAATGAATACAGTTAATTTGAATTCTCAAGTATAGCCTAACAGACCAAGAGCTATGAGAAAAAAAATCAGATATCCTGACCTTTTAAATGCCATCAAAAGTGGAATGCAAGCATACATTCTACTTCTGCCTATAATATCATAATCAGAATAACTGGTTTAATTAGTTCTGTTTGCAGTAAGCTGAGTTATTAAAAGCATAGCTTCTTGAGAGCAGTTGGTGTTGCCATCTGGCTGGTTCCCTCACTCCTGGTCCCATTCCCTTTTGCTGCTTGCTGTCCAGAAGTCAACACTTCTCCAGACACATAGCATGTTAGCTGTTAGTATAAGTGGGTGTGTAAGGACTGGATGAAGGTCAGTCCATCTTGCCAAAAATGCATCTCAGAAAAGAATGCAGCCTAGGGGCAAGCAGAGTCCATTTGAACAGCAAGGTTGCTAGACTCCAGGCTAAGAATGAGAAAATTTCCCTCATAAAAATGAATTTTGGGGGCTAGAGAGATGGCTCAGAGGTTAAGAGCACTGGCTGCTCTTCCAAAGGT
>LOEQ01006949.1:27684-46841 GCA_001685075.1 Bramus lutescens | reverse complement strand
TGGTGGCTCACAACCATCTGTAATGAGATCTGGTGCCTTCTTCTGGCCTGTAGGGATACATTCAAGCAGAACACTGTATACATAATAAATAAATAAACCTTAAAAAATTGACCAGAGAGCTGGGCAGTGGTGGGGCACACCTTTAATCCCAGCACTCGGTAGGGAGGCAGAGGTAGGCAGATCTCTGTGAGTTTGAGGCCAGCCTGGTCTATAAAGCTAGTTCCAGGTGAGGCTCCAAAGCTACAGAGAATCCTGGGAAATAAACTGAACTCACTTCATCTTCTCGAGGTCCTGGTCTCCTTTAGAGCTAAGCGAGGGTCTACTGCCAGCGACCTGTGTCACAGTCTCATTCCATGTCTCTCAGTTTCCAAATTTTTCAACAGAAATGGCATTAAAGTGGTTCCATTTCTATTGAGCAACCCTACATCAAGTGACCTTGAAAGTCAGAACAAATCCTGCCCTCTTCATAAAACTGCTCTGTGCCCTAGAAGTAACTAGTTCTCTAGTTCTCTACAAGCTTGAAACTAGTCTTGAGCAGTTAATTCATCTCGTTTTCTTCAAAAGACTGGATGGAGGCTTGAATACTTTGATATCTCTAGTGCAGAAAGTTCTATAACTAGGTCTTATGATTATGATTTTCTGAACTGAACTTAACTACACTGTCCTAATTTCTATTTATAACACTGAAATAAATATCTAGCTACAACTGAATTTATAATAAAACAAGTAACTACATGTGTGTTTGTGCATTTGCACACATACACTGGGGGAAGGAATATTTTCCAACCTGGGCCAGTTCACCACCACTTGGGAAATCTGGTGGTCCCCCACTCATGGAAGGCCATTATAATGATGTTGAACTTAGGACATTATATCACCATAGCACACTATAGCCAAGAACTCCTAGATTCAAATGATTCCCCTGCCTAAGCCTCATGAGTAGCTGAGACTATAGGCATGTACCACTGCACCCAGCAGAGATACTTTCCAAATTTGTCATTAAGCAAATATCTGCATGTTCTTACGCAAATCTAGATGATAACACCTGCTAAACACATAGGCTATATGGTATGCTCTATGGCTCCTAGACTGCAAGTTACTATCCTAAACATGTAGGCAGCTATAACACAATGTATCTGAGTATGCTGATTACTGGCTTGTTCCTCATGACTTGATCAGCCTGCTTTCTTATATAACCCAGGACCACTATCTCAGGGATGATACCACCTACAATGGGCTGAGCCCTTCCACATCAATCATTAATAAAGAAAAGTACCCCCACAGACTTGACTACAGACAATCCGATAAAGGCATTTTCTCCATTGAAGTTCCTCTTGCCACATAATTCTAGCTTATTTCAAGCTGACAAAATAAAATGGGACAAACATGTGGTTATCTGAATAAGAATACCCCCCCAGTCTCATCTGCTTGAATACTTGGTTCCCAGTTGGTAAAACTATTAGATAAGGATTAGGAGATATGATCTTGTTGGAAAAGTTGTGTTACTGGGGGTGGGTTTTGGGGTTCCTAAAGCCCATGTTAGGCCCAGTAACTATTTCTCTCTCTGTCTCTCTGTGTGTATGCTCTATATCTCTATGTCTGCTTCTCTCTCTCTCTCTCATCACTTTTTCTCTATCTCTCTCATTGTGTGTGTGTCTCTCTGCCTAAAAGTAAGTCTCTCTATATGTCTCTCTCATCTCTTTTTCTCTATCTCTCTCAATGTGTGTGTTTCTCTGCCTGCAAGTAAGTCTCTGTATCTCTCTCTCTCTCTCTCTCTCTCTCTCTCTCTCTCTTTCCCTTTTAACTTGAACTTGCCCATCAGATGTGACCTCTAAACTACTGCTCCAACACCTTTCTTGCCTGCCTGCTGCCATATCCCTTGCTGTGATAATCATGGATTAACCCTCTGAAAGTTAAGCAAGTCCCCAGTTAAATGCTTTCTTAAAAGTTGTTTAGATCATGGTGTCTTCTCTCAGCAATAGAACAGTAATGAAGACACACACCTTTCAATAGTAATTTTTAATATTTATAGCCTCAATTCTCCAATCAAAAGACACAACAAACTGACTGAATGGATCAATAAACAAAATCCATATATCTTTTGATATACAAGGAAAACATCTTAGCTTTATATGGTTGTTGTGTAACAGCTTCCTCAAACATAAAACATTCTACATTATAGGAAAGCAGTATGGTAAACAACTCCAAATAGATTCAGGAAGTCCCTAAAACTGACTGGATGCACCACCCCCTCCCTGCCAGAGTAAACAGTAAAAGGTGCGAGTCTCTCTGAGACAAAGTCAAGCTAAAAAGAAGACCAAACCAGGTGTCTAGAAGAAGCAGAAATTAGCAGAGCTGCCTAGATGAGATTTAGACCAGAGTTGCTTGATAAGAACATCTCCAGCCTGTTGAGCTGCCTACAAGTTGTGTAGTACGCTCCAGGTTCCCAGATGCTGTCACCCAGGGTGGACCTTGGTGATACGTCTGTCTTTGAGTCATTTCTGCTCCTGTAAGTCGCCCTTCACCAATATTCCTGTGTGGAGGGGGGAACCTCCCGATAGAGTCCATTGGTTCACCAAGTTGGACTTCAGTGTTATCCATGCAAAATGGTCTGTCATTGGTTCCCTGTCCTTTGGTCTGTCATGAGTTCTCTATCTGGGGTGGGTAGATGTGTATCTTATACCTCCCCAGGAAAAGTTCTGTCACACAATCTTGAGCACCTACTTACAGTGAAGGAATGGACAAAAGTGCTCCAGTCAAACAGGCCCAGAAAACAACAGGTTTTTCTATCATATCTGACATAGCAGGTCTCAAACTAAAACTAACCAGAAGATATAAAGGACATTTCAAACTAATCAAAGAAACAATTAGCCAAGAATACATATTATCCTAAATATATATGCACCAAACTTGAGTGTACTCAATTTCATACCACTTACTGGAATTACAGACATATATTGTCATAAATCCAGTAATAGTAGGTTATTTAATTTCAATATACCCCATTAAATAATAAAACTCTAAGCAGAGATAACCAAGAATTAACTGACAATACATCGAATGAACTTAACAGTTATCTACACAATATTCTATATAAATACACAGCAGAATCTGAAATGTTCTCTAAAATAGACCAAAAACAAGCATCTTCATAAATAAAACAAATCTTAAAGTTTCAGAGAAACTGAAATAATTTCATGTATCTTCTAAATCATGATGCAGTCAAACTCAAAACTGGCAGAAGACAAATCTAAGAGCTGATTCCCTGAGAAAATGAACAAGACTGACAGACCGTTGGCCAAACTAGACAAATGAAAGAGCTACATTGAGGATGAATAAGAAAGGAGAGGTTCTGGCTAAAAAGTGATGTGTTTGTGTCAAGTTAACAAGGGGTCTATTGTGCTGACTAATTTTGGTAATATGTCACAAGCTAGAGTCATTGGAGAGGACAGCACCTCAAATGAGAAACTGCCTCAGTAAGATAGGCTAAAGGCAGGCCTATATTCACAATAGCTAGGAAGCAGAAACAACTTGATTGTCCTTCTATTGACAAATGGATAATGAAATGTGATACATACACACCATGGAATACTATTCAGATGTAGAAAAAAAGTGAAATCATGGATTTACAGTTAAATGGATAGAATTTAAAAAAAAACATAGTTAAATGGATAGATTAGAAAAGATCATAGTTGAACAGAATTAGAAAAGATCATATTTGAACAGAATTAGAAAAGATCATAGTTAAATAGAATTAGAAAAGATCATAATTAAATAGAATTAGAAAAGATCATAGTTAAATGGATAGAATTAGAAAACATCATATTGAGTGACATAACTTTGATGCAAAAAAACAAACATCATGTTCTCTTATCTGCCGTTCCTAGCTCTAAATCTTCAAATGTGAATATATAACCTGGAGTAACTTCAGAAACCAGGAAAATAAAATGGGACCATATTAGGGGAAGGGTCATAGCAGGGTATAAGTGATCTGAAAGAGGAAATAAGGGAAACCGTGGGGAAGCTTTAGTTATAGGAGGCAGAAAGTGATTACTACAGGAGGAGGGAAAAAGAAAACTAACAGCACGGATGCCTGGAAAAGTTCTAAGAAATCATAGTATTTTCAATCTATGTCTTAGTTAGGGTCTCTACTACTGCGATTCAACACTATGACAAGGGGAGGAAAGTGTTTCTTTGGCTTTTGCTTTCATATCTGTTCATCATCAAAGGAAGTTAGAACAGGAACTCAAACAGGACATGAACCGGAAGGCAATAGCTGATGCAGAGGCCATTGAAGGATGGTACTTATTGGCTGGCTCCTCATGGTTTGCTCAGCCTGCTTTCTTATGGAACACAGAGCCACCTGTTCAGGGTGGCCTTAGCCAAAATGGCTTGGGCCCTCCCATATCAATCACTAATTAAGAAAATACCCTATAGGTCTACCTATAGCCATATTATTGAGGTACTTTCTCAATCAAGGCTCCCTTCTCTCTAGTGAATATAGCTTGTGTCAAGATGACATAAAACTAGCCAGTCCAATGTACCTAAATTATATATATCATATATAGGTCTATGTATACATATACAAATATAGTTTAAACAAAGTTATTCTATCTTGGCTAACAACGGTGCCCAAAGAACCATATGCTGTCTAACAAAAATCCCAAGACCAAGCATGAGAAGCTCCCATTTTGAGTTGTTGATCAGAGTTATCTGAGTGACACTTAAAACATTGTAGGCTATTGGTGTTGCCCTTGGTTGCCTTCCAGAGGTTGAGGGCCAATCCCTATTGACTAAAGACATGCACTTGGGACACAAGCCCGGGAGGACTGAACTGGATCTGACCTGAAAGTTTCCTCCCTGAGAACTGAAGGCACCAGATAAGCTTCCAAAAGAGCAAAGCAACCAACAGTCCTACCCAGTTATAATTCGATAAACTAAATCAATGACCAGTATAACATGATATCTCTAAGGGTGCAATAGTGGCAAGCACACTTTGTCACTACCCAACAACACTCTAACTGGATTTAAAGTCCAGTCAGCAACAGGGAAACCACACCTGGTACTGGAAACCTAGCCAACTACTCAGGGCTAGTGAAGTCGTGGATCTTGGGGGGAAACCTAAATTGCTACTTACTAAGCCAGCATAATTCCTCACCTACACCTGAATGTTTGACTAGTTATCCTTATACACACAAGTATAGCTTTCACCCCTCAGCAAAAAAAAAAATGAAATTAAATAAAATTTAAAAGTATTCTTGCAATAGACAGAGACCATTACAGAAAATCACAATTGAGCAAAACACTTTGAACAAGTGAGTGGTGCACAGCCCCAACGGATATATCTATAACACAACTCCCATACCTAAGGCTCAGGAATCATGGGGGAAGAAAAGGGTAGAAAACATGTAAGAGTCAGAGGAACAGGAAGCTTGCTGCGAGATCTAATTTCCTAGCAATGCCAGAGAAGCTACACCTATGAAATCTCATCAACTGCCCTAACAAGAACTGAACAATGATGGCAATAGATGCATTCACAAGGAAGAGGAGCTGTCACGAGGCCTCAATCCTAGGTAAAGAACTAGACAACTAAGGAATTCTGAAAGCAGGAGAAAGAGTCTTTCCCAGTAAAGAGCCCTGAAATTGGTTATCCAATACCTAGCGGTCAGACCTGAAATTATATACATACAAGCAACATTATCTAAACTTAGCAGTTGGTATTTATGTATTTAGGTACATGTATACACATATATAACAATTAAAGACACAGAGGGAATTAATTTGATAGAGAGCAAGAGGTAGGTACATGGGAAGGGCTTGAGGTAAGAAAGGGAAGGGGAACATGATTTATTTCAATTTTATAAAGGAAAACACATATTTTTAAAGATGTCAGTTAAAGCATTATTTAGCCCAACCGTACCACATAGAAAGAAAGGGGAAAGGGAGGAAGTAGGAAAGTCAGAGAAACCATAAAACTTATTTGAGTATAGCTTTTGCATAACTACAAAATCCATCATTTTCAATCTCAGAGAAAACCAAGGAGACCTTAAGTACTGAAGTTCTGATGGTTCTGTTCCTGAAGTTTCCTCCCTGCTAGTCTTAGCAGCAATGGCTCCTGAATACACAGGACTGGGAGTATTAATGTGAACACTGGAAGTAAACAGCCATGTTACACAGCCCAATTATCACCTTTTATCTTAAAGAGGAGAGGCAGCCTTGACTGACCTGAGATAAAAAAGCAACCTGCTGTGCCCTCCACACCCTCCTGCCTCTCTGACACCCAGGGAACTCTGCTGAAGAAGGAGCAGCTTCTTCCTCCTGGAAAGCCTTGCATGGCGCGCCAGAGAATGCAGTTTTCATCAGGCACTGCAAGAACTTGAACCTCAGGGATGAGAAACCCCCATAAATTAGTGCTGAGATCTCATGCATCTGTTTTCAACTTTTTCATGGTCTACTACTGTCAGTTTCTTAAACTCAGCCATTTCAGAACATGAAACAATCCTTAACACATATGGGATTTAAGTTCAAAAGTAATTTTACAAATATATACAATGCTGATTATACACATAATGTGTTAAAATATCATGAAGTGCAATGCATGCTTATGTCAAAGTATCAGAAATATGTATCTGAGTATCTTATATTGCAGAAACATTCAATTACCCGAAGTATAGTCTAGACCTGAGAAATAAAGAATAAATACTGAAAAGGCGAAATGGGTGCATGGGAGATGGTTGAGTTGGCAAACATAAGAGTCTGTGTTCGGATCATATACATCAGTAATCCTAACAGGCAAAGACTGACAAATCTCCAGAGCTTGCTGACCACCAGCTTAACTAATAAGTAGGATTAGTTAAACCTGGTTTCTCTGGGTTCAAGAGAGACCAATCTCCAACAATATGGTGGGTGAGGCAGAATACCCCAGAGGTCAATGACTGCTTCCACATGAATGCGCTCACACACATAAATACACACCAAAGAGAGAGGAAAATCAAGGGAAACTACACAGAGACATCGCTTTCCTCGCAGAAGGACAACTCAACATCATTTTCTTTCTTAGACACACAGTTATAAACAGTGTGGCTATCCACTTTCCCAAGCTACAGTAGACAATCAAAAATGACGGTACGACTTAGGCCTGCCTAAGATGGAAGCGAGTACCACTGAGAGCTTGATAGCATAGTATCACACCCCAGCCAGAGACAGGAATGCAGTGTGAGAAACGGTAAAACCTATTGTCAGAAACTTCAGTCCGGAAAATGTGTCCCCATCAAACACACACTGGCCCTGCGGTGCTACACGAGACAAACGCTATGGCTGTTCATTTTCTCATAACTTCAGAAAAACTTGGGTTCACATTTTTGTTTCTGACCGGTGAAGCTTAATTAGATTCCCACAGCAATGCTTCCAGAATGTTACTGAGTACTGGGTAGGCAGCTCTGCATATGTTGTGTTCCACAGTATTTATTTGTTCATATGGTGATGAGCATCTACCCATACATCTGTAGCCCTGGGTCACTTTTTAAAGGCTTTTATCTGATGACCCTTAACAGCTTAAAGACTTGTATTTCCCAGACTTTGCTCTAAATTCTAATTCAATGACCCTGTTATTTCTATTACATCTTCTAAAAGTTGCAATTGCCAGAATATAGAAATATGGAAGTGATTTAAATTGGGTGTAAACAAATCGATTCCTCATGAATGGAAAGAGATTCTTGATTGAATTCACAGCAACAATGCATGTGGCTGGGTGCCAGAAATGCCAATGTGGCATTTCAATATTTGCTTGACTACAGTTGAGTGTTTGGCATTGTTCAGATACAATATTTGAGTTATCTAAATGTACATAAATACATACACATAGCAAATATGAGCAATCTTTCTACTGAAAAGACTGGTCACCTAGATTAAAAGAACATACACACTTTGTGGAATTGACTCCAGTGGAGGGGAAGACTAGTGTCGCAGCACCAGCTCGTACCTTTCAAGTTTTCCAATGGCCTCTCAGGGACTCTGGGATTTTCATAATCAAAAAGCATATTATTTGGAATAGTTTTTGTCATTTAATCAAACATATTTCATGATTAATGCAATATGCTTTGCACATAAAGCATGGTACAATAAATCCTGTTTTTCAGTGCATCTTAAGCTGAGCTAAATCATCTAAGTTTTCCAATTGCTTGCCTCTTAGATGTTTGTGATTTTTATGTCATTCAATCAAATGGCTTTTACAATTAACGCAAAATGCTTTACATATGCAAGTATGATTCTGCTTTTCAAAACTTCTTCAATTGGATTTCTATCAGAGTACATATAAGGTTACCAAATCATGCTAAGATCTTTTAAAAAAAAGTGCTATCCGTTCCATTAACTATCTAACACAACACAACATACATGAGATGAAACTCAGTTCTAACATTACATAACTGAATATCTCTCAAGAGACCTTCTGTTTCTACTGTCTGGATGCATGAATATGTAATGCTGTGGCTTTTATTTTTAAAGCAAAATAAGAGATTTGTAAGAGTCATCATTTCTGCTATCAAACCCACTGTATAATCCAGACAACCTTGCTCTGGAGAAATCCTGCAGAGTTCCTTCTACAAAGGTTATCTCATACTCACAGATAAAGCTACTTTCACATGGTCTTCCTTATTTATCAATGACCTTGGTATAAAACTAGGAACAGTATAAAACTCTGGGTAAAACCCAATGAAGTGGGAGGTTGAAATGCTGCATTGTCTTGTGGAAAATACTCGGCATTGCAGGACTTGTGTGATGTATATACACCACCAAGAGCCACTTGTGAATGAGATAGGAGGCCATATTCATTTTCCAGCTGGACACAAAGCCTTTAAGTGGTAAAGCAGTCCTCCCCTGCTCACATGTCAGCTTTTCCCTCAAAATAGCCAGACAACCATCGACCAAATCCATCAACTTTTCTACCTCAAACCAGTTGAACGTCCAGACAGCCCTGACCTAGACTCGAGAGAAGGGAAGACTCACAATACCTGCTATATTCGGTCCTTCTACTCATGGGGTCAGTCAAAGGAAAGGAGAAATAAACTTTCTTCTTCCCATAATGCTTTAGTTGTGGATTTTATGCCAGCCCATGGCTCCTTATACATGGAGTGGTTTTCTGCTGGCCTGGTCACTCACACTACTACCAAGTGCTTTCTGCAGCACCCAGTCGATATCAACTACATACATGAGTAAAGGCCTCAACAGCTGACGTTTTCAAGGCCACAGTAAATTTGATCTGCACCCAGATTGAAAACTAGCACAATAAAGAATAGTTTTACAAACCTGGGGTATCTGGAATCACAGCACTGGGGAGGTAGACCAGGAAGCAGGAATATCACTAAGCCCAGGCTAGCCTGGGCCATGAAGAAAAGCTTGCTTTAATTTTGTCCCTCCCCCATACTGGAAGGACTGATAGTATCCAGATGCATTTGCTCCTGTGTAGGAAGAGGGGACATGATCTCTCTTTCTGTCACTAGAGAACCTCTAAACCGCAAACACAAGGAGGAGCAAGAAACTCTTAAGAGTTGGGCATGTAATTCTGCCATCCCTACCAATAAGGCCAAAGTTTCTCTAAAGCTACCTGACTTATTCCAAGTAAAGGATTTCTTTGTGTGTCCTGGTGGGTAGGGTAATGTAGGAGAATACAGTTATTATCCATTGAGATGTACTCAAAAGCAACTGAGCAGAGAACCCCTGCTTGGTCAGACAACACACAGGCCTCCCGAAGTTCAGGTAAGTCACCTGCCAGTGGGCTTCCTCAACTCTCTCCATGTCCCACTCCACCCTATCCCCAATCTGTCCACTGCTCCTCTTGCTATGGCCTAGCCACTAACTTGGGCAGAGAGCCCTTGCTTAACTAGAGGCCACACTTGCTAGAAGACCAAAGATGAAACAGAAACCAAGGAACAAAACACCAATCCAACAAAGACAAACTCAGAAATCTGCACCAAGACTTATAGTCACCACAAACCCAGATGACTACATAATAGTGTAAGGGACACAACCAACAATAGCCAAGACAATAAGGCCAACCATTCTAACACAGCAAGCCCTGAATCTTCCAACACAATTGAAGCACAAGAAAATGACCTTAAAACCAATTTTATGAAAATGATAGAGGTCCTTAAAATGGGAATGAATAAACCCCTTAAAGGAATTGATGAAAAGACAATTTAAAAAGCTAGGGAAACACACACTCACACATGAACACACACAATGGAAGAAATGAATAAATTCCTTTTAAAAAGCCAAGAAAGTCAAGAAAAAAACCTAACAGTTGAAAGAAACAAATAAAACTGTTTAAGACCTGAAAATAGAAATAGAAGCAATAAAGACAACACAAACTGAGGCAATCCTAGAAATGAATCTGGGTAACTGAACAAAAACTGTAGAGGCAAGCTTCACAAACAGAATACAAGACATAAAGAGAGAATCTCATGCATTGAAGATACAATAGAAGAAACTGACATATCAGTCAAATAACACATGGAGTCTAGAAAATTCCTGACACATAGCATTGAGGAAATCTGGAACACCATGAAAAGATCAAATGTAAGAATACTAGATATAGAAGAAGGAGAAAATGCCAGTTCAAAGGCCCAGAAAACTTTTTCAACAATTCATTGAAGAAAAATTTTCTAACCTAAAATGAACATGCCAATAAAGGTAAAAGGAACATACAAAACACCAATACATCAGACAAGAAAAGAAAGTGTCCACACCAAATAGTAATCAAAATGCTAAACATACAGAACAAAGAAAGAATATTAAAAACTGCAAGGGAAAATGACCAAGTACCATATAAAAGCAGACCTATTAAAATTATACCTGACTTCTCAATGGAGATTCTAAAAGTCAGAAGGGTCTCAATAAATGTACTGCAGTCTCTAAGAAACTACAGATGCCAGCCCAGACTACTATACCCAGCCAAATGTTTAATCACCATAGAAGGAAAAAAACAAGATAGTCTATGATAAAGTCAAATTTAAATAATATCTATTTACAAATCCAGCCCTACAGAAGGTACTAAAAAAAAATCTCCAATCCAAGGAGGTTAGTAACACTGCTGAAAATAAAGGAAATAAATAATCTTCAGCAAAACCAAAAGGGAAACACACACAGAGACACACCATAACCAGAATCAATATCACCAACAATAAAATAACAAGAATTACAATTATAGATCAATGATATCTTTCAATATCAATGGACTCAATTCCCCAAAAGAAAGACACAGATAAGCAGAATGGATGCAAAAACCGGATCCATCCTTCTTCTGTATCCAAGAAACATACTTCAACATCAAAGATAAACATTATCTCAGAGTAAAGGGTTAGAAGAATGTTTTCCGAGCAAACGGACCTAAGAAACAAGCTGGTATAGCCATTATAATATCTTACAAAATAGACTTCAAACCTAAATTAATCAAAAGAGACATGGAAAGACTCTTCATACTCAGCAAAGGAAAAATCCTCCCAAATGATCTTTCAATTTCTTGATATCTGTGACCCCAGTGAAAGGGAACCACCAACTTTTGTAAAATATTACTAAATCTTAAGTCACACACTGGCCCTCACACATTGATTTCTCAATACCCAACTGTCACCAATGTAAAGGACATCCAGGCATAAACTAAAAGAGAAATCCAGGAGCTCCCAGACATTATAAATCAGATGGACTTAATAAATATCTACAGAACATTTCGCCCAAACTCAGTTTCTCCAAAACTGACCACATAGTCTCAATGAAAGTCTCAACAGACACAAGGAAATTGAGAGAGTTCCCCACATCCTATCAGACCATCACATATTAAAGGTGGATTTCAACAACAACAGAAAGCCAACAAACTTATGGGAACTGAACATCTACTGAATGAAAAGTGGGTCAAGATAGAAATAAATAAAGAAATTAAGGACTTTCTAGAATTCAATCAAAATGAATATACAACAAGCCCAAATATAAGTCGCAATGAAAGCAGTGCCATGAGGAAGGTTCATAGCACTAAGTGACTACATATAAAATTTGGAGAGACTTCATACTAGAAACCTAATAGCACACCTGAAAGCTCTAAAACAAAAAGAAGTAAGCACATACAAGAGGAATAAATGGTAGAAAATAATCAGAGAGATTCTAATATCAATAAATTATAAACAAAGAACAATACAAAGAATTAATGAAATGAAGAGTTGGTTCTTTGAGAAAAATCAACAAGATAGACAAAATATTTTCAAACTAACTAAGAGACAAAGAGAGAATATCCAAATTAACAAAATCAGAAACAAGGAGTACATAAAAACAAACACCAAGGAAATCAGGAGAATCATATGGGCATACTTTAGAAACCTGTTCTGATCAAATAAACAATATAAATAGACCTGTAACCCCTAAGGAAATAGAAGTTGTCATTAATAGTCCCCTTAAAGAAGAACTAACGCCAATATTTCTCAAATTATACCACAAAATATAACAGAAGGAACACTGTACAATTCATTTAATGAGGCCAGAGTTATCCTACTACCCCAAACTGCACAAAATTTTAACTAAGAGAATTTCAGACCAGTTTCCCTTATTAACATAGATTCAAAATACTCAATAAAAAACTAGAAAACTAAATACAATACACATCAAAAAATCATCCACCATGACCAACTAGGCTTCAATCCAGAGATGCAAGGATGGTCCAACATATGAAAATCTGTCAGTGTAATCCACCATATTAAGAAACTGGCAGACAAAAACAACATAATCATCTCATTACATGCCATAAAAGCCTTTGACAAAATTCAACATTCCTTTATGATAAAAGTCTTGGAGAGATCAGGGATAAGGGATATATCTAACCAAAACAAAAAAAGGCAGTATATGGCAAGTTGATAGCCAACATCAAACTAAATGAAGAGAAATTCAAAGCAATTCACTAAAATCAAGGACAAAACAAGGCTGGCTGTCCATTCTCTTCATATCTATTCGATATAGTACTCAAAGTTCTAGCTGGGACAATAGGACAACTGTAGGAGATAATGGGGATATAATTTAGAAAGGAAGGAGTCAAAGTATTGATATTTGAAGATGATATAATGGTATATGTATGTGACTCCAAAAATTCTGCCAGAGAACTCCGAAAACTGATTAAGAGTTTCACCAAAGTGGCTGGATACAAGATTAACTTGATGCAAGAGTAACTCAAAATAATCAGTAGCTTTCATATATGTAAAAGGAAAGCAGATTGACAAAGAAATCAGGAAACAACACCCTTCATAATAGCAGCAAATAATATAAAATATCTTGGGGTTACTCTAACCAAACAAGTGAAAGAGCTGCATTAAAAAAAAAAACTTCAAGAATTTGAAGAAGATATCGGAAGATGAAAAGATCTCCTATGCTCATGGATTGGTAGGATTAATTAGTGAAAATGGTCAACCTACCAAAAACAATCTATAGAGTCAACATAATCACCATCAAAATCCCAAAACAATTCTTAACAGACCTTAAAAGGACAATACTCAACTTCATATCAAAAACAAAACACCCAGGACAGTTAACCAATCCTGAACAATAAATGAGCTTCAGAAGGCATCACCACTCCTGATTTCAAGCTGGACTACAGAGCTGTAGCAAAAAATAAAAATAAAAATTTGGCATAAAAACAGACATGTCAATCAATGGAATCAATTTAAAGACTCAGACATAAATCTACACCCCTATGGACACCTATTTTTGGTGCGATCAACTAAGCAGGACTCATGGGAGTGACCAAAAACTGATGTGACAACTGCAGAGCCTTTGGGTATCTACTCTAAGTCCTCTGCATATATATTATGGTCATTGGCTTGGTATTTTAGGGGGACTCCTAACAGTGGATGTGGGGTTGTCTCTGGGATGTTTTCTCTGCGAGATTGCCTTGCCCAGCCTTGATGTGAGAGTTTGTGCCTAGTGTTGTTGTATCTTGTGCTGTGTTCAGCTGACGCCTGCTCTTTTCTCATGAGAAACTCTGGGGGTTGGGGGTGGGGAGAGGGGAACGGGGAGAGAACTGAGAGGAGTGGAGGAGGTAGGGGAAGCTTTGGTCATGATGTATTGTATGTTAGAAGATGAAAAAAGAAAGCAGGAAGGAAGAAAAGAAGTAAGAGAAGGAGAGAGAAAGGAAAAGAGAGAGGGAAGGAGGGAGGGAGGGAGGAAAAGAAATGGGCTCAAAGGGAATAAAGAGATCATTTACGTGACCCTATTGCTATTAGAAAAAAGAACACAACACAAAAAGGGCTACTATTTGTTTTATATTTTTCTACTCTTTTTATGATAACCAAAAATGTGTGCATCTGGAATTAAAATCAAAACTTTTAATTAACTATTTGTTTACTGATAATGGTGAGTGGGCAAACTGCCTCTATCTGAGATCAACAGAAAAGAGATGTTGTTTAAAAAAAGCCTGAGTCACCCAAGGTATCTAAGACCTGAGATAGAGTCCTCTTGAAAAGCAAAGCTCATCCAGCTTCATCTTCAAGCAGGAGTTGTGAAAGGAGACACCTGAACTTCCTAAGAAATAGGTCAGATTTCAACAAATCAGTTAATAAAACCCACCTTCTCGATGTTTGGGGTCCAGTGTGTAAAGGTTTTTAGGTAGAAGTAGCTATTCATGGTTTCTTTAATTTCAAATCTCAAATACAAAAGCAACTAAAAAATTAGCAAATGCCTTCATATTGAAATACAGTAAATGTTGAATTTACTTCAGTTTCAAAAATGGAACTCTCAGCCCTCTATAAATTAAGATGACAAATAAACTTATAAGGAAGTTCATCCACATGCAAAAATTTGGGTTATTTATGAAGATAGGTGCCTTCGTGTGCTGATTTTGCTTTTTGCAAACAGCTATAAGAAATGATTCTAAGAATATTGAAGTTTCAAGAGAAAAATTATATCTAAAATTTACTTGAGCATTTTACTTGGAGATTATATCAACTCTGTCATCTAATAGGAAACCAGTAGATGAAGTTCAAGAACTCCAAAGTTTGTAAATGAAAGCATGAGAGGGTTTAAAGATGCTGGAGACACAGTCAGCTGATGCTTACAGGGAGAGCTCATCCGTGTGCGTGGGTGTGGCTATAGGAATGCAGAAAGTGTGACCATCCTCCTTGTGGAGGACAACGCCCTGCAGGCACACAGTTTACCTGTCAGCTGCCACAGTTCAAACCACTTGCTTTCATCCACTTCTTGTTCATGCAAAAATATGCAAGAGCTTAATCCACAGCATTCATATTTCACGCCAACCCCAAACAGAGTGGCTCTGGAAATGACTCAGTCAATCTGCAATTCAGGATTAGCTTCCTGGCTGGTTCTTATCTGTTCATACACCAATGATGGCAACAAATTGTGTGTGGATTTAAAAGTAGAGGAAAGTATGTTTTACCATCCATATCAAAAATTAATTTGTAATGGCAAAATAAATACAAGCTACCAATGCCCAAGTTTACAGGTTGATGATCTGGAAATATCTCATTGTGCCACTTTATATTCCAATTAATTACTGAAATAAAAATGCAATGCAAATGTACTTGAATCCCACTGTGGTGAGGATATCAACTCTTAGCAGAAGAGGCATTACTTAAGAATGAAAATACTTAGACACAAGAATTGAACTGGATATGAAATTCTTCAATAATGTACTCACTGCAATAGATATATACTTAAATTATTACACTGTTATATTTTTAAAATCATTTGTTTGGTCCTGTAAGTTTAACTGAAGCCAGGCAATGATGAGTCATGCATGATATCATCTTTATCAGCATTTGACAAAAATCAACGTCTTTTCACAAAAAGGAAGTCAACGGATTATAGGAGAAATGCAAATCAGCCCAGTAAAGGCCAACAGTACAAGAAATGCACCTCAGCACAGCAAAGGCCCACAGTACAACTGGCTGGCTCACACCATCCTCAATAGTGGAAGCGTAAACGTTTTCCTCTAAGATGCCCACTCTCATGGCTCTATTTATCACAGGATCCAATGTCTTGCCAAGTCATAAATAAAAAAAACATCCTAATTGGAAAAGAAGAAGTGAGGCTGCCTGTATTTGCTGATAACATGGATTTTTATATAGAAATTTTTAGAAATTTCTATATAAAATCTAAGTTTCTATATAAAATCTGAGTTTCTAAAAACTCAATAATCATATTAGGTGGCCTTGAAGTGCATAAACCCAGTGTCCCCAAATAAGTAACATTTCTATTAACTACTAGCAGCTATTCAACAAATAAATTAAGGGGGGAATTCCACTTACACTAGAAAAAACAATGACAAATAGTGAAAAGATCTATATGGATTTAAAGAAAGAGGGTCTGGTAAGATGGATAGCACTTGCTGTGCAGGCTTAAGGACCGTAGTTCTAATTCTCAGCCACCAAGTAAATAGCCAAGCATAGCTAGCCCAGCTCTAGGGGGCAAAAGGTGGAGGACAGAAACAGTTGGTCACCAGCCTGGCTCCGGGTTCACTAAGAGACCAAGACCCTTCTCAGGGAAATAAGGAGAGAGATACTCTTCATGTCTTTCCTCCAAATTCCATACATGAGCACATACATGCATGCATCACAAACATATACCTCACACATACACACAACTAAGGAGGCAAAGGGGTGATCCAGAGGTCATTCTATAATCAGGAATTAGAAGAATTAATACTGTAAAACACATAGCAGAATAGAAACTTTTATATGACATACTGACCAATAGAACAAGATAGGAAACTCCAAGAATAGACACACATATTTGATCAACTGACTTTCTTTTTCAGAACTGAGGACCAAACTCAGGACCTTGTACTTGCCACACAAACAGTCTGCCACAGAGTCAGAAGCGACAAAGGAGTAAGCATAGCAGCATGACTACAGGAACCAACAAGGTATTCTGGATCTCAGAATAACTAAAAAGGCAAACTTCATCCATCCCAACATAAACATGATTGGCAAGCTGGGTAACGGACATGCTAATTAGATTGATTTAACCATGCCATGTTGTATATACAGGATCAACCCACCACATTCTGCCCAATAAATATGTACACTACTATTTGCAAATGAAAATAATAGTAATGTCTTAAGAATAACAAAAGCAAACTGTAGTTCTTTATTTAAAGAACCTTTTTGTAAGCCAATCACTTGTCCCTCAGTGTTTTTTTTTTTAAGAAAAGTTTCCTTAAAATAGTACACAGAGTTACTTCTCAGCTCATTAAAAAGTCATCAAGGAATGGAAAGGCCATTGTTTACCTTGCCATTAACCCATTGTAGCCCCTGAAGAAAGGATCATGACCAGTGACCCAACTCATGACAGCAGCAACCAAATTGCCTTTCTAAATGACTCTGAGCTCTTATGGAGAACTGTGGAGCCACGATGGGGCCTGGCCTCTCCCAGTCTCCTCTCAATGTGAACAAGGAAGAAATCTGCAGCTTTGCCCTTTGCCCAGCTCTCCCTTTTCACTCAGAAGAGCACGGCACACACTGGAAGGCAAGCTTCCAGCCCTGAAGAGAAGGCTTAGGATGAAATGGAATCTAACAGGCAAATCCCCAGGTACAATATTGAAAATTTACCCTTTTGGGTCATTGCTAACACCGGCTGCTGCCTCCACTCCTGCTTGGAACCGGCTGCCCCACAGACTCTAAAGTAGTTTTCAAATAAAATGATAAATCTCAGATATCTTAAGTAGAAAACGGACAGTTGATAAAAACCAATCATGTTCACTCCAACCCAACCATAGATAACACAAAAGAACTGTGGGAGGAACTGGGCTTTTTTATTTTCTTTAAGAAATGATTTCTTTTTCAAGTTCAAAGTGATTTCAGAACCAACATGCAGAAAATTAAGCCTCTTCCAAAGGTTTAAAAGCTCCAGTATAATGTTGCCCCAGCAAATACAGTGGCTGTTCTGCTTTCGAGCCTCTAGACAGGACACATTTTAAACAGGCACATTTAAATGACCCAGAAAGATGTCTCTTGCAGTGCAAGTACATCTTTTTCAGAATATAGCTGAGACTTTGGGGAAGAGGGTGATAGATCCTGAGTAGGGAAGGAATCATTCGCTGTATTTTAAATGCAAATAAAAGGTCACAGATTGATGCCACCACCTCCAACCCAATGGGAAATTAAAAAAAAAATTAAGAAAAAGGTACATGTTTAGCAAAACCCCTAGAGACTGCTTAGAGACATGAAATTTCTTTGCTGTTTTTAAATATTCATTTCTTCCTATATATAGGAAAGAGCAAACAGCTAGGAAAAGCGTTCAAGGACAGAGTCAGTGAATCTATTTCTATCTAACACAGAATGGATTTCAACCTGGCAACTCAGCAGCCCCCAAGATAAACAGTTCACTTCTCCTCCCTAATCCTCACACCCAAGCTCCTTCACATATGTGTGTGTGTGTGTGTGTGTGTGTGTGTGTGTGTGAGTGGTGAAGGAACACATGATTGATTATTATCACAGGAAATGTCAGGTCTCCTTCTACCCACCCTTAGCTAGTACTCCCCTTCCCAATACCGCTGGAGAGCACCTCTGAGTTCATAAGGGTCTACTGAGTTGCCTAGGAAAGCAGTTCCCCAGCGTGTACTGACCCACCGTTCATGCCACTGTAGACATTCCGATGATGGGATGATGAGTCCTCTTGAGCTGGTCGTCGGAGAGTGCCCTCCCTGCTGCCCCCGCCGCTGCCTCCACCGCCACCTACATGTTTGTGATCAGGACTGCCCCCATAATGTTGTTTGAGGTGCTCTGGGCTTGTTCCTCTGGCTCTGGGAAGGTGCTCCAGGCTCCCTCCAAGGGCATGTTTCTGGAGATGCTCGGGGCTCCCTCCACTGTGCCTGGCATGTTCTGGGCTGCCCCCTGGTCTGTGCTTCTGGAAATGTTCAGGGCTTCCACTTAGCACATGCTTGGGCAGCATTTCCGGGCTGCTCCCTGGATGTGGGTGCCTCTGCTGCTCTGGGCTGCCTTTGCACAAGGGCTTGTGGTGCTCAGGGCTAGGTCCTTTCAGGGCTTTGGGGTGATCTGAGGTCCCGGAAGCCCTGGGTTTTTGTAGATGTTCAGGGCTAGTGCTCCTGTGTTTGGTGTGCTCTGGGCTGCCCTCGCTCCGGGGCTTCTGTAGATGCTCAGGGCTGCCCC
>LOEQ01006949.1:9414-19780 GCA_001685075.1 Bramus lutescens | reverse complement strand
TCCGATGGTCTTATCCAGAAGTAGACTCTTTCGATTCTATGCGTGGGCTAGCCTCTGGTTAAGTAGAATGCAATCCTCTTTGAGCTGAAATGCCCTATTTTCCTAAGCCCTGCACAAGGCCCTGAGAATGTCATTCCTGGGAAGCCGACAGGCCCGGAACACTACAAAATCATACATACATACACCCTGGGCTTCTGTCACCATGAGGATCACAATCGCTGTCCCACCAGGGAGGCAGTGTGTGCCCTCTTCAAAGACACCAACTTTTTTACTAAAAAGATGATGAGTTAGGGACTGAGACCTTTGCTTTCCAGATAGTAAGGGTTGTCCATATTGCTGCCCGCTGACTAAGATACCTACCCACCATGTAACTGGCTCTCCACAGGCTTCTTTCTATGTCTGAGCCCTCGCCCTCTCTTCTCACTGCACATACATACTACCTCCAACTTCCTCTCTGATACACCGGGATCTAACTCTCCTCCCCATCAACCTTTGGTTAGATTTGCAACCCAGAAATCTTTCTTGGGACATGGAGACACTGTAATCATGAGAGAAGGTGGCTCCTCTCTCTCCGGTCTGGGGGTTGGGGGTGGGAGGCAGCGAGCAGCTGACTGTAGAAAGTCACTCAGCTTTCTCAGAGACCTCCTGCACTTCCCACTACTCACCTCGGTGCACAACCATCCCACCCTTTCATTTCAGATAACTTCTCCAGTGTCTCCCCTGTTGTGATGGTCTTAACTCCACCCTGTACAATTTTCTTGATAGTTCCCTCTCTCTAGAATAAATGCACAGAAGGTTTTCAAGACAGCAGCGTCTCAGACCAGTTCGGGGATGGGAAGAGAAAATACAAGATGGAGAGTTAGGAGTCTTGCTACTTGTTCTTAAATGAATCACCTAGAGTTGCTGGTGCTTAGGCCACCATGGGAATGGGGCACTTAACTGCTGAAGTCAAGCCCATTGATACCAGTGCCCAGGGGCAACTTCTTGGCTGAGCCTTGGAACCATCATGTTAACCCCAGACACCAGCTCACTCCTCGGGACTCATAATAGGCTCATATTTTGTCCTTCTGCCCCTTCCCTATGTGGTCATCCTTTGCAGTCTCCCTGAAAGGTTCACTTTCAGCAGATCCCACTTCTACTACTGACCCCTAATCTTGGACTTCAAAGACTCCAGAACTGTGGGAAGGAAATGTCGAATGTCTTTAAATCACCCAGTAATAGGCCAGCTAAGAAAGTGTGTTTTCCCTCTGTGAGCCTCTGGCTCCTTGAAGACAAGATTCACTTCCTAACTCAGAATAAGCACTGAATTTTAAAACCTGAAAAGAAAGAGGATGAAGGGAACAAGCAGTCCAGGGACCTTTCTTTGTCCGGGTCTCTTTGTTTGGATTGCCTTAGAATATGCGCAAGCCCTCTTAATTTTGAAAATATTAATTACCGTTGAGTAATTAATTTTTCATGCTGTTTAGCAATTAATTAATTAATTGTTCTATAGGGGAAGTTGGAGCGTACAGAGTTCGAAATTTTTCAAAATTGTTTAAAATGTGGCTAAAATGACTTAGCCTCAAATTTCTGCAAAATGCATTCAGTTGACAGGGTTTTTGCTGGTGATGCCAGACCAAAGCCCGGCATGGTAAGACAGGATAGACCTCACTTTTATATTGTGTCGAGCCTAGTAACACAGGCTGCTATAGAAACATTCTGTCTTGTTTCACCAAGAGCCAATTTCCTAGGAAACATGCAAAACGCAGCATAATGCATTACTGTTCACCTTTAACACCCAATTCCGAGACCATAATTATGCCCCCCCATGCCCAATGAACTGTACTTGCTAAGACCATGAGCCAAAACGTCCCCATCTTCCCATGTTTCTCGTTGCTAGATATGGCCATAACAATGCATCATTAGTCTCAACCAGTCTGGGAAGAGAGATTTGTCTGAGATGTTATGAAGGTCTCTCAGAGGAGGAGGAGGAGCAGTGGGACCATCTTACATTCCCCTCTAAGGTTGCCATGAAAGGCATGCAATGCCCAGTTTCTGGGGCAAACTAGTGTGGCTACTGGGATTAAAGGTGTGTATCATCACTGCCTGGTCTGTAAGGATGGCCAGTGTGGCTGTTTTCACATTTCTAATCCTCGGGCAAGCTTTATTTATTAAAATGCAAATGGATGCCACTGCAAGTAAGTTTGTAGCCTCTACAGGAACCCAATAGAAAGCCACTTAAAACAAGGCATGGGTGTGCTTTAGTTGCAACTATTTCCCTGTCTTTATTAGCTAGTGAATACCTCCTGATCCCTACCCAGCCCTTCCTTTTTAAAGGGCAAGGATCTCATTCATCAGTAAATGCTCTACCACAACTGTTATAGAAGCTCAGCAGAGGCTGTTCAAATGCATCTGAAGCTCAGTTCCTGGGGTGCCCAGCTCTGATGTGTACACAAGGGGAGCACAAAAGGAGAGCGACTTCCTGAAGGAAACAGATCACTCACAATGCCACTGCTACAGCCATGTCTGCAGGCCTCATCCCTCAGAGTATTTCTGAGAATCCATAACCTTGGGAACAGAGAAAAGAGAGTTCTAAAGGCAGGTCTGACCTGCAAGGCGAAATCCCTGTAGAACTAGCCCAGGCTGCTTGTCCTCAAAGAACCCTCAGGCATCACTTCTGGAAGAGTGTGGTTCTTCTGTTCACAACTCTCAGGTGAAAACACCACACCTCGTCACACCTTTGTGTGACATTTGCTTTGTTTATCTTGTATATAGAAGTAAACTGCTCCAAGTAGTCACAGGGGATCAGGCTGATTAGGATGGAAGTCTGTTCTCTATTTCTGCAACAGTCCTTACTTTGGCAGCTGGGGGTCAAGTTCCCCCCATATAATTCAATGTTGTAAATAGGAGACTAACATGGAGTCTTACTCAGTAACCTTCCCAATAAACTTGGCCCCACCCCAAGGTGTCATGGCCACACTGTTAATGGAGAAGTGCTTTCTCAAAATGAATGCACTGTCTTCATGATCACCTAGAGGATATGTGTGACATTTTCAGAGAAGGAGGTGGAGGCTCAGGCCAAACTCTCACAGCTGGTAATGGAGTTACTACTGATACCCACATTTGCTAGAAAAGAGAGGAGAGGTTTGAGAGCCACCAAATGGATAGCCTGGGTCCTTGTGTGATAAGCTCAGTGAGACAGAGTTTGGGCATTAGCGAAAGAACAAATGAAAACTACAATAGGAGTAGGGGCTTGTTTCTTTAGGTCCTCTAAGAGCATTGGAAATTTCTAACGCTAATGCTCTGCTTCTCAGAGATGCTCACACATGAGGCTCACTGCTTCTGCACTACCATGTCACTGATGAGTCCTTTGTCTTGAAGCTTAACTTCCAAGCACCAAAACAGACATCATCACTGACCAGCATCTTCAGTGTCTTCATCTTGACTCCACCACCTTATTTCTCCATTTCCTTCAGTAAATCACTACCATTTTTTTTTTTTTTTGGACAGGATCTCACTATGTGACCAGAAATTGCTATCTAGACCATGCTGGTCCCAAACTCACAAATTTCCACCTGTTTTTTTCCTCTTGAGTACTGGGATTAAATATGTCTGCCTACAGAATTTGCTGAGGGGACAGAAGCAGGAGGAGAGACAGGTGTACAAGAACAGCTTTTGTTATCACTATTCTTTTAATTTTTACTTTAAGCTGGAGTTCCGTGGGGGACATAGCTGCTGGTGCTATGTCTGACTGACCTGTCAGAGGCCACAGTAGCTCTTTTAGGAAATGCATGAATTGCAGATATTTAACATTTACTGATCAGCACACCTGCCCTGAGAGCAACATGTTTCATAACACAGCTTCCATTCTGGAACTTGCATGCCACAACTCGTGAGTGCTGAGTTCGGCCCATGTGTATTAAAAGACAATTTATTTTATTTTTCTTTTAACATTTATATTATTTTTAAGATTTTTTTCAGGCAGTGGTGGTGTGCCTTTAATCCCAGCACTCAGAAGGCAGAGGCAAGTGGATCTCTGAGTTTGAAGCCACGGTCTAGAGTGAGTTCCAGGACACTGAGGACTACCCAGAGAAACCCCATCTCATACAAAAAAAAAATCAAACAAACAAAAACAAAAAAGAACATTTATTTATTTTTATTTTATGGTTACTGGTGTTTTCCTTCATATATGTATGTTCATCTTGGGTATGCCTGGTACCTGTGAAAACCAGAAAAGAGCCTCAGATTCCCTGAAACTGAAGTTACAGATAAGCCTCCATGTGGCTGCTAGAAACCAACCTGGGCTCACTGCAAGAGTGTTCTTAAATGCTGAGCCATCTCTTTGGCCCACCTTCCCCACCTGATCTATTTTTGTTTTGTTTTGCTTTGTTTTGTTTTTGTTCCATGGATAACAAGGTCATGATAGCTGCCTTTGAGGGGGGGGGGTCACAGACTCTTCTGAGCATTTGGGATACCTGAGAAAGTCCTGTGAGTTCTTTTTCCATTTATCTGTGCCATTTGTCTACCCTCTAGAACCGCAAGCAAGATTCTAGGTCTAATACTGCCTTCATAGGCCTCCACTCCTTCTATACTCCTTCATTTCTATTAGTTTCTGGACTGATCCTTGCTTTGGATAAATGACATCTAATATCCCAGTAAAGGGAAGACCACTTTATAAGCTGCTGGGATGAAGCATAGTTTTAATGTTTTATTTTGTTGTTGTTGTTTGTTTACAACATAGGATCTTTCCAGAAAAGCATCTGAGTTAAGTAAAGTGCACAGGGAAAGGGTCCAAGGTGGAACTTTCCTCTTCAGTGAAAAGACACACACACACACCACAAACACACATACCACATACACACACTGCAATACCATACACATACACTACATACACACCACACAAACACACATACTGTGCATACCCCCCCAATTTCCCTAACTGGCCAGTTTGTAAAAAATGTTCACCTGAGCTGGAAATAAGAGAACAGAGAGAAAAAAATAAAAAAGAAAATCAGGAAAGAAAAAATGAGAGACCACAAGACCGGAAAATAAACAAAAAGGAAAATAACCAGAAATAAAGGCTGAGAAAGCATTCTGTGAGCTGTGGGTCCCAGAAATGACATTGGGGCAATAGCACAACAGAAGGAATGAGTCACTATTTACCAGGCACAGACAGGGTGCTGTCAGCTCAACACAAGTGTGACAACTAGCAGTGGAATGTCCCAAGCCTAAGAGCACTCACTGTGCAGCTGGTATCAGAAAACAGGCGATCAACGTGTTGTTTTTTTCTCTTCTACAACGGAGAAGAGGAGAGGTGTGCATGAGGTCTCCATATGATTTCACATGTGCACTACACAAATGTTTAACAAGGCAAGGGAGGGAGCAGACAGCAGTGCCATGAAAGTGAGAAGAGAAATGACTCAGATGTTGGCTAAGAAATAGAAACAATGCAGCCAGGGAGAGCTGGGGAGAGAGAGCTCTTGCTATGGTAACAGGCTTAAAAACTAAATGCAACTCTGCAGTGGAAATGTAATATTTTACTTTGAAAAGATAAACAGATCAACCTAACAGAGGAGAGAGGAGAGAGAATAACACATAGGGAGGGAGGAATGATCAATAATACTAAGGATGTTTGAAAAAGCCATAGGGAAACCTATATTCTACAAGATTACATGAAATACATATATAATATATGTATATGTATACAGATATAGTTTAAATGGAGCTACCCCACATGAAGGACAATGCTCTCTCAAGAGCCATAGACTATACGAGAGAAATCCCGATTATCAACAATTGATACTTCCCCTTTAGTTGTTAGTCAGGTGGCCCAAGTGACCCCCTCCCAACAATATAGGCTATTGTTCTTGGTTGTCAGCCAGAGCTTGAAGGTAGGACCCTGTTGCTGAAGACACCACACACGTCCATCACAGAACTGGAGAGATCATGCTGGTGCTGACCTGGAAGCCTCCTTCCTGATCACCAGCTCTTCTAGTGTCAGGAGGTGTCATGCAAGCTGCCAAGGAAGAAGTTATAACAGTCCTTCCAAGTTATAAACGGAACACAACAATGACTAATGTGGCAAGATACCCCAAAGGTTCAATGGTGGCACTGATATGTGAGAAGTAACCAACAAATATCTAATTGTGTTTAAGGACAAATTAATAGAAAATAACTCATTCCTGTACTTTAAACCTAGCCAAGAACCCATGGCTGGAAAGGTCATAAACCTTGGAAGAAAAGCTACTACTGCCATTTTCTTAAGTTAATAGAGTGTCCAACAGCTCTAAATACTAGTCCTCAAGCACAAGGTACAGCTATCACCCCTTGTCAAAAAAAGCTTCTGTTTACCACCAAATCAAGGCCATTACAGACACTCACAACTGGATAAAAGGCAGAGAATAAGTAACTGTGGAGGGCTGAGCCTTCACTGGATCATCTACAACTCCTACACTTAGGGTTCAGGGACCACCTGAAGAGGGTAGACAGATTGTAAGAGCCAGAGGACCAGGATGACTGCTGGCCCTGGTGGAAATGACAGGGGAGCTGTCAGCCATGATTTCTCAATGATACTAACTGAGCTTTGTAAGATGTATATGTGCACATATCTATAGATATTGTCACGATGATAATGATTGCAGAAGACATCATAAATTCAAGAGAGGGTAATGGAGGCTTGGAAAGAGTTGCGGGTGGAGAGACTCAAATTACTGTAAATACAGTGTACTTATTTATGAATTCTCATTGAAAAAAATTTAAAAACTAAACACAAATTGCCTTATTTTAAAATAAACTTCTGTGTTCATCCCTAACAGCCAAAAGCCTGGAAATGGGCTCTAGACACAAAGAGGCAGGCTCTTTGAGACACGTGGCTCTAAGCCCTTTATTTCACACAGAGTGTCAAACTCTGACCATTGATGGCTTCCTAGAGCTCTCATATACCGGTGTAGTTGCTGAAAAATCAATACCAATTCCTGTAAAAAACTCATCTTAATCTCAGTGGCTGGGAAAATAAGACGCAAACTAGCCTGTTCACAGGACTCACGAGCTGAGCTCCCAAGTACCTCTGGTATTTAACTCTCCACTTAGCAGAAGTAGACCTGCTCAGGATCTTCTACCACAACAAAAAGAAAAGAATGTATGTGTGTTATACAAGAGGATGTATTGGGCTGGCTTACCCAGCATGGGTGGATGGGTGCAGTTGTGGCAGACACCATGTCTCCGCAAAGAAAATGGCTCTCCACCCATGCCTGATGCCCACCTAGACTTCTCTTCTTGGGGACCTACAGCCCAAGGGAGGTTGCTGCTTGCACTGAGGACGTATCTTTCCTCACCAATCACTGTCCTACCTGTCCATCCTTTCTGGAAACATGCCCACAAACCAAAGGGGTATGTTTTTTCAGTCTCAGATATCTATGAATGTGGTAAAGCTGACCACCAGGATCAACCATCACACACGGCTTCTCATCAGTCCCCTTGTAAAGGGGCCCTATTCTGACATCCCTGCATAGCACAGCATGCATGTCCGATGGGCTTCTCAAAGCTAACCCATCCAAATCTGAGTTTCCTCTCATCTCTTTAATCTGTTGCTCCATGACCTGAGCCACTGCAGCAGACAGCAATTCCATTCTCACATTTCACAGTCATTTTTAGCACCGTCTCTCACACTCCATATCCACTTTAAACCACTCAACTCAGTCCTACCCTCGGGCCTTGATCTTTTCTCTTGTCACCTTCTGCTTCTGCTTTGAATACTAAGTTGCCTCAGATGCTCCCCTTAGGTTTTGAGGTGTCAACTTGAACATTGCAATAAGACTTTTTAATGATCTTGAACCTCTCTCAGTGTATATTAAAAGAGAAGGAGAGGAGCTCTTTCAAAATACACAGGCTGCCTGGCGTTCTATATATTGAAGCCGTGCAATCTGGAATGTGAAACCCCCTTGCCAGAGAAGAAGTGGTAGTTTGGGCATGGCACACTGACTGAAATGCCGGGACTGGAAGTAGCATGGGTCATCACTTGTATATTCTGTTGGCACTACCTAGTCAGCTTCACCTAGCTGAGATGTATGGTCCTGCACATGCCCGTCAAAATAAGGAGAGTTAGTCATCGATGAATCTTAGACCATTATCTACTACCACAATCTGTTTCCTTGGATACTGCTCACCATGTGGGCAACTGAAATCCCCATTGCACTATTTTGTTGCTCTGCGGTTAATATTAGACTGATACTTTTCTCTTCATCTATTCAATGTTTCTAAGAGACAGAATTCCATCACATGAGCCAGACTGGCCCAAATTCCTCAGCTCAAGTGATTCTCTCGCTTTGACCTCCCGAGCATCTGAGACTTGAGGCATGTGCCATTGTCCCTGACTGACAGATACTTTTGGAGTGTTTCTTCCTATGTGGCAGATATTGAGTAATATTGTAGCCCACCACACACTTACCTGTGATTTTGCCTACAGTCAATAACAGTCTGGAAATACTAAGTAGGAAATTCTAGAAAGAAACAATTTGTCAGTCTTTAACTGTGATGGAAATCTAGGGGTACATGGTCACTCTTTCATTTGGCTTACCCATGCTGTATATGATATGTACTCACAAATACCAACTGTTGTGGTAACACAGTTGAAGTAAGTCTTTAACAAATGACACGCCCAAAGGTCAAGAATAGTGTTGTGGGCTATTTCATGATGACAGCTATAACTATTCTATTTGAATATTAGTTATTGTTTTTAATCTCTTACTGTGCCTAACTTCTAAGTCAAACCTTATCATAGGTACATGTAGGAAAGAAATGGAGTCCACATAGAGTCTGGTGCTTTATATGGTTTCAGGCAACCACTAGCAGTCTAGAAACATCTAGCACATACAGAGCATGTCCTAGGCAAGGAGTTGTCTCCTAGATCAGGGAAGGATACTGTACAGATACCAGAAGTAGCAATCTGTTGTTGCATAGCACCCCATAATGTGGTGGGAGAGGCATGGTGCAACATGGACACCCACACACTCAATGCTATGCTGTACATGCTACACCAGCTGATGATGCAGTGTACACAGGGTAGTCCTCATTCCCTAAGACTGTGCTGTCCTGGAGGAGTGACGCTCGCTGAAAGTTCCCTGGAAGTTCCTGCTGCTCTCTCAGACACTTATCTATCCACAGTAGACATAGATGGATAAACTCAATTCACAAGTAGCAACATGTGAATATTCATTTGATTATTTAACAATGATTAATTAGTCACAGATATTTCTCTTCGTTGGACTCGGAGGAAGGAACACAATGGAATTTTTCGGAACATTTGGAAGGAAACGTGAAACATGCTTAATTTTCTAATGTACTGTTTGGTGATAGAAAATTCAAACTAAAATATGATTTTGAATATGATATACAAGGTAGAAAAACACAGATGTTCAAAACAAAACACAGTATACTTCCATATATGCTAAGCAAAATAAAACAGCTGCTTATGGGAAAGGAAGGAAAAGGCTGGTGATTAGAATGCAAAGAGGGAAATTCACAAGAGTATCTTTGCATAGAGCAACTAAAGAAGATTATACATTTAACGAGCGCAAAAATTCTAAAAATCCTTTCCTTTGTGGAAGATCACTTAAAACTTTTGTTAAATAGACTAATGAGAAGACATCAATATACAATCAGATTTAAAGCAAGAATCTAGGCTAATAAGGCTTTCTTCTATGCTCTACACAGCTTCAATTGGGGTCAGGGATCTAGCAACATCCTTACCTGTCATGATTAAAAAAAACATGCATAGTCAACTTTCTAAAATAAAATAGAAGCTACACACACTATCTTGTGTAATTTAGATTACTCTATGTTATTTATATACCCCAGTACAGTGTATGTCTTGTGCAAGGAGTTGTATTATATTATGTAGAAAATAAAGATAAGAATCATTAGTTCACTCCAACCCAACTTGTCCCAAGTACTGTTGACTGGATGCAGAGCAAATCTACTGATGCAGATCCCATGGCGCAGAGGGCTGATAATTGTGATCTTATCCAGGCCATCATAATGTTTTTTCTATCAAACTGACAACAAACCAATTCCAGTACTGTGATATCAAAGGAATGAAAGTAAAAAGGATACTTTCAAATTACAGAGAAATATAAAATGCTGCATCTTCAAAGTCACCAAAATATCATAGCCTGAAAACAAAGACTTATGAATTACCATAATAAAAATAACTTATTTATTTTTTGGCATTTCAATTGTATTTTTTGAAAATTTTTTTTACTAAAAATTTCCACCTCCTCCCTTTTCCCTCCCCCTCCCCCTCCAGTCCAAAGAGCAATCAGAGTTCCCTGCCCTATGGGAAGTCCAAGGTTCTCCCCCTCCATCCAGGTCTAGGAAGGTGAGCATCCAA
>LOEQ01006948.1:66944-82186 GCA_001685075.1 Bramus lutescens | reverse complement strand
ACTTATGGAGATCTCTGTGTGATTTACTTTGGGACTTGCTGGCTGTGGGGTACCTGGGCGGGACAGAAACCCCAAGCCGGCCCTCATGTTACATATATATATATATATATATATATGATATTACTATGCTAGAGCAGGAGTTGGCAGCCTTTGTTTCCAAGATCAAACAATAATATTTTAAGCTTTATGAATCATGTAATTTGCTGTAAATACTGTATTATAACATAAAAGCACAACGCTTAAATATATATGAAAATTTGAATTCCATAAATTTTCACAATATGATATAGTAAACTACTGATATTATACAAAATTTCCTAACCCTGCAGGCTGCATGAGAACAGGCAGCAGGCAGACAGTGGTCATAGATTATATGTAATTTGCTAATCCATAAATATGATCATGGTATATATTGTTAATAATTTATAGCACAGCTTATCTAAATGTTTACGTTCAAAAAACATTTTCCTATTATATATGCTTCATAAAATACAGTAGTAAACCTGAAAGACAAAATGCATCTATCCCTAGAATGACAAACATTGGTGAAATAAGCTTCGTTTAAGGCAAACACTTTCTAATTTTACATTTTCAAATATATTAAAGGAAGAGCATACTATTTCCTTACATCTTAAACAACTTATCTAATAGGATAAATAAATATTAGCAAAGCTATCCTATACGTATATTATATTTCTACTTGGAAATAACTAACAATTATAGTCTCTGAGTATTTCCAAATACCAAGTAGAATGATTTTGATAAACTAGATAAAACATTTTTTAGCTTATAATACTTTGCTTAAAAAAACAGAAAAACAGAATTTTCTTTAGAAACATGATGACAGGAAGATTATTATTCTAATTTAAAGGATACCAATAAGAGTCAAAAAGAAAGCATGAACATGGACTAGATCCTACTGGTGAGTGCTTATAAAGAACTTCTCAAACAACTGGGGAAAATGCTAATTTGGACATTAGATAGTATTACAGAGACTTAATTTCCAGTTAAAATGCCATTGTGGTCTATGTTATGTCCTCATTTTTGTGTCCTCTTCTGGCTCGAGCAGGCATCAGGCACACAGGTAGTACACAGACACACGTGCAGACAAAACACTATACACATAAAAATAGATTAAAAAAATAGAGAGGAAGTAAATGTGGCAAAATGTTAGCTATCAGAAGATCCAACAAATAAACCACAGTGTTAATTATAATATTTTTAAAATTTACCCTTCGTTTTTTAATTTCTTCAATTAAGATGTTGGGGGAAAGGCTGAATGAGTGTTCTCACACTAACAACTTAGGAGATTTGAAGGGTTTGAGTAGACAGTAACACAGAATTTTCAGTAGTATATTAAATGAGTTTTAATCAATGACTACAATCTCCTAATAAAATCAGGCTGTTTCCATCCTAAAATTATGATGCCAACCAGTCATTGCAATTCTCCCATTTTTCAGAGTGCAGTTAGAAATTTCTCAATTATATGAATTAAAGGACAAAGACACTGCATTATGTGACATTCTGACTTAAGAATTTGGTAAAACCTTGTTTCCTTTTATGAATCTACTTTTCTAACCACAAAATTTAATGTCTATGATTTTTATTCCTCCTTTTCTCTCCCAGATGACTTTTTAAAATATTACGAGTCAAGAAGATAGACTTAGTATACTTAGATTACTTAGCTTTTTTTTTGTTTGTTTGTTTTTCATTTTCCGAGACAGGGTTTCTCTGTGCAGTTTTGGAGCCTGTCCTGGAACTTGCTCTGTAGACCAGGCTGACCTCAAAGTCACAGAACTTCACCTGCTTCTGCCTTCTGAGTATTGGGAATAAAGGCGTGCACTACCACTGCCCAGCTTTATTTACAGTTTTTAAAAATCTAACACATTTTTTAAATTGTAGTAATATATACGCCATAAAACTTGCTATTTTAATCATTCATAAGTATAAAATCCAATGCCATTAATTATATTCTCAGTATTGTGGTATGCCCTCATCATTATTGCCAAGGACTTTACACTGCTTGAACAGAACCTCTGAAAAAATTAATGTCTGAGCTGGATGTAGTTTATCAGTAGTGCTAATGTTTAGCTGGCAAAAGAAGTCAGGTCCAATCCCCAGAACCCAATCAAATAAAAAACAAAAGAAACCTCCTGATAGCCCCAACATAAGGACTGTAGTAGTTTCTAATGTGTTTTCTGGTTTTATAAATTTACATGCTTTAATTAACATAAATGTAATAATATAGCATTTATCCTTTGGTCTTGCTTATTAAATCAGAATGTTTTCAAGGCTCACTCATGTATCATATATTGCAAATTAATTTCTTTTAATCATTGCATATTATGTATATATTTATTGCATTTTCTTGTCCCCCTCATTTACTCAACACTTAAGTTGCTTCAAACTTTTAAATTATGAATAACACGCACTAAACGATATCAGTTAATTGTCCCAGTTCCTGTTTTCAGCCCTTTCAAGTATATATCTACAGGTAGAATTACTTCATCAAAATGTAAATGCACACATAGTCCTGCCCTACACTCTGCGTGTCTATATTCATGAGTGCAGACATTTTAACGTGAGGTTAGAGAACAAATTGAAGAGTCTTTGTTTTCTACTTTGTTTGACACAGGGTCTCTAGTTGTTTGCCAGCGCATATACCAGTGTCTGACCTGTGAACATTCAGGGATTATCTCTCTCTCTCTCATCCATCACATCATGGGAGAGCTGAGATTACACATATGCACTACTGCGCCTCTCTTTCACATGGGTTCATTTTCCAAGCACATACATAGATTTTAAAAAACTGTTAAATTTTTCTAAGCAATTTTCTAAGTACTTATAAGTGTACACAGCTATCCCAGTGTCACCTGTAGAAGCTACTCTTTCTCCATCACATGGATTTGTCATGTTTGTCAATATATCATGGGGACAGAGATATATTGGTCTGTTTCTGGACTTCCATTTCTAATCTTCTGGTGTATATACATTCAAATTTATGCTAATATAACAATGTTTTGGTTACTACAGCTTTGTAGCATGTTTTGAAGTGTGAATACCCCAAACTTTATTCTTTCTTCATGATTGTACTATTTGAATAGACATACTTTCCTTTACATCACTAAATATGTAGGTCAATTTGCTGTCAGCTAAACATAAAATATCTTTATCATTGAACATGGATGGATATCTTTGTAGTTATTTAGGTCTTACTATTTTTTTCAGCAATGTTTTGTATTTTCATTAAAACCTTGTCTTCATATTTATTATGTGTATATGTGGACAATATGTAGAAGTCAAGTTTCACCTACCACAGCATGGCTTCTGGAGACTGAACTCTGATAAGGCTTGGCAGCAAGCACCTATACTCACAGTGCCATTTTGCCAGCACATATTTTTTACGTATGAATCGTGGACTGTGTTAGTTATTTCTGTGTATTTCAATCTTTTAGTCATTCAGTTAAAGAATCTATTAAATTCATCATCATCATCATTATTATGTGTGTGTGTGGGGGTTCGTGTAAATGAAGGCCAGCAACCTCAGGTGTCATTCCTTGGGAAGTGTCAACCTTGATTTTTGTGACAGGCTATTTCACTAAGACCTTGGCTTCATTATTAGGCTAGCTTGGCTGGCCAGCAAGTCCTAGGGATCCATGTTTCTCCTCCCCAGAGTTGGGATCATAAGTAAGTTCCTCCATGCCTAGCTTGTTGTATGGGGACTGGGGACTGAACTCAGAGCTACATTCTCTGTAGCTCTGGATGTTTTTATGTTTGTTGGTATACAGAAATATAAGTAATTCTTGTGTGTTGAGTTTGTACCCTGTAACTTTTCCAAAATAATTTACTAACTGGTTTGGGTAATTATCCAGTGGATTATTAAGGATTTCCTATACATAAGATCATATCACTTGCAAATAAGCAGTTTTTCTTTTTCCTTTCTAGTCTGGAAATCTATTTCATTTCCTTTTCTAACTACAGTGTGGAGAATTTCCATATTAGTGCTGCATTGCAGTGGTGAAAGCATACATCCTACTTTGTTCCTGATCTTAGGATCAAAGTTCCAGTCTCCTGAAATGGCACTGTGTTTTACAAATGTCTTTTCTGCATCACTGAGATAACCGTCCCCACCACCAATTTATTCAATTAATATAATTCTAACACATGTTCAATACCAATGTTTGTTGTACTTCATAAACATTTTTATCTAATTCAGAGTATATTTATCTGAGAGGATCAAATTTACTTTTGCTTTATAGGATCAAGACTTTGGCTTTATAACATCAAGATAATATAACTAAAAATGCTTAGGAAGTTTGGACATAACTGACACTTGCTCAACCTTGTCTGTTAATATTCTTTTTATACAAATAGTTACCAAGAGCATTGAATTTATTTTTCTTTAACAATATTATGTGACCTAGCAGTTATTTTTAAGTTTTTATAGATACTAGTAGGCTAATATACCTAGTTTGCTATAATTTCTCTCTTAAGTTTCTTCTCTGCCAATTTATTCTCTTGACATCTTACTTTCTCTAAATCTACAGTACTTCAATTCAAACAAACTTGCTTGGAAAACACTGATTAAGTTTAAATTCTGTTCTTATGTCAAGAATGGTTGCTTTCTTACTGCTTAAGATAACATTCTTAAATCCATTTTGCAAAAATTCTATTCTTTATCCAGGGCTTTGTAGGTTTTTTTTTTCCATTCTGTTATTTCACAAAACTGATTCCCATTCTTAAAAAGTTAATTTCTGTATAAACTATCTCTTTAGTTGCTAATTTCCTTTTTTCTTATTTTACAAGGAAAAAATGCATTTGTTAAGGTAATGGAAATAGGAAAAAAACAAAACAAAAACAAAAATAATGAAAAACACCAAGTTTGTATACAGACCAACTGAAACTCCCACTTATGATGTGACACAAAGATTAAAAGAAGGTAAAAGAAGGAAACACTCCTAGTCCAGGAACAGCACAGTTTCTACCTCTACTATCTGCAATGGGATCTATAGAATCTGTGTATTCAAATAACTAAAGATTTCTAAGCAAACCTTTTTCTCAACTTCTAAAGGAAGTCCCACATCTCTTCTTAGAAAAAGCTGTGGTGTTTCTCTTTGTGGATCCAAATTAGTCAACTCAGTAAGTATTTCTGGCCAGTCACGAACTTGTTGCAAGGGTTTATGATAAGGCTTGAACTGAAGGCCTGAAAAAGAGCTTTCCTTTTATAAATGACACTGTAAAAACCAATCCATTATATTAATGCATAGAAACCTTCCATTAAACTATACGTGCCTAAGTAGTAGACTGTTTATACCTAAATTTATTTCAGTGTTTAATAATTATTACTAGCCAATTGTGGATTATTGCCTGCTTTTAAGAACATAGTTTCTAATTAAATTTACTTTTTTAAAGACAATCTTTTCTCATTTTACATACATACCCTAGTTCCCTCTCCCTCCTCTTCTCCCACTCCCCCACCTTCACCCCACCCAAGCCCCCCATCTACTCCTCAAAGAAGATGAGGCTTCCCAAGTGGAGTGAACAAAGTCTGACACTTCCCTCTGAGGCAGGACCAAGGCCCTCCCAGCTATATCTAGGCTGAGCACAGCATCCCTCCAAAAAGAATGGGAGAGAGGTATAATGGCACAAAACTATAATCCCAGCACTTGGGAGGTAGGAGAAAACCACAAGTTCAAAGTTATCCTCAGTTAAATAGCAAGTGTGACCAGCCTGAGTTACATGAAATCCTGTCTCCAAAAAAAAAAAAATAAAAATAAAGAATATTTCTTGTGTTCAGGACGTGAATCAGTAGCATAGCACTTGATTCTTAGTATTTGGAAGACCTGGCTTGACAAATAAGAATGGAAAAAATTGCAGATAATTTTGCAGATAATTCTTAACATAAATGAAAAGTTAATGTATATTAAATTCTTAATTCCATTATAGCTTACTGAATTAAGAATAATCAGTATGATTTGGTGCTAAACATAGATAACTACCATCCATTTAATTAAATTCTTTAAGTAAATTTACAGTAAATTTGGAAGGATAAATATACATTGGCATTAAGGTGATTTTAAATAAAAAGGTTCGACAGAAAACATAAACATTTCAATCACTTTGAGAGAAACACTGAAAATAAGGGCAAATTGTATGAATTCTACATTTCATAGCATTCTAACTAACTGGGGTATTACAGAAGAAACTTCTGGAGTTTAGAACTTTTAAATGCTTGACTAGACACAGAGGAAGGAATCCTGCCCATTTCAGCAGTTTAAACACTGATAATATAAAGTGTAATTAGTCAATAATAATGCTATACTCAAGTTTACTAGTTGTAGAGATATTTCATTTCTATTTTAATAAATAAAGCTTGCCTGAAGATCAGAGAGAAAACAGCCACCCTGGTCAGTCTTATAGACCAGGCAGTGATGACACACACCTTTAATCCCAGTAGCCATACTAGTTTGCCACAGAATTTGGGCAATAGTGGTGCAAGCCTTTAATCCCAGCCCTAGAGGGGAATATAAGACAGGAGGAGATGCTCCCAGACAGTCTCATTTTGAGATTCCTTGAGGCAGGGTCGCCATTTCAGACTGAGGAAGAGGTAAGAGCCAGTTGTTGGATGTTTTGTTTTTCTGACCTTCAGGTTGAACCCCAGTTTCTGTCTCTAGGTTTTATTAATCGTGCTATAATTAAGCCCATTTGCAAAAAGGAACAATGAGGTTAAACAGTAAAATACTTCCCCAACCCAAGTTCCCTTACTAAGGTTTTCTGAACAGATCCAAATAGTGAAACACTGCTGCGTTTCTGGAGACAGTCGCATTCCTTCCATTATCTGCTGCGCTGTGGTATTATTGCCATGCTTCAGTTCAACAGAACGGTATGATCCATCCATTCTGTAAATTCGAACTTTTTCATACTGGAAAAAAAGAAAAGTCATCTAAGCTACTTGAAAATTACAAATCATGAGGCTGAAGAGATGGCTCAGCAGTCAAAAGCACTTGCTATTCCTGCAGAGGACTGGAGTTTGTTTCCTGCACCTACCTTGGTCTTCTGGTCCCTGGATACACTCACAAATACATGCAGGCACACTCACATACACATTAATAATAATTATGTATCACAATGCAATAAGTGATGCCCAACTTCATATCCTTCATAATATAGATGTCTAATGTGGGAACTATCAAAAACTTACTTCAAACAAGAACAGGCTAACAATATTTAGAAAATTATTACTTCTATTACATTCTAAATTTTCTTCTGAATGTTCCATGATCAAATCAAGGAAAATTTTATTATTGTCTTTCATAAAATATAGTTTATAGAGTACTGAATATACAATGTAATGCCACAGGAAATATAAACTTGGAATTAAATCTAAGAACCTCACGAGAAGTAGGTCACAAATTGGACTGAGGAAACGCGTATTAACAATAACTTATGCTAAGAGAAGTTCATGATGGAAGACTTTGAAAGTGTAAATAATGGAATATTGGATTTTAAGTTAATTGCCTTCCTCAAGTTCACAAAACCCCCAAATAGCAGTAGCATTATTAATAGATTTGTACTGTTAAAGGAGGCAGCTTATCTCCCAAATAACTTACAGGCCGATACATTTTAGATTAAAAGTATCCGATTCATTTGATCACATTCACAATATAAAAGTTAGGTCAGAAAATGTTATCTGACTGTATCATTAGAAACTGAATGATAGAGAAGGAAAACATAAGGAGGTCTCTATTGAGCTAGCTTAATAATAAAAAAATCAGGAAAGGGCTAAGAATACGGCTCAGTGAATAAGAGCACTTGTTGTGAAAACAAGATCTACATTTAAATTCCCAGCACTCACATAAAAACTGGGAATGGCTGTTTGTGTCTATAATCCCAGAGTTGGTGGAATAGAGGAGGGTCCTGGAAGTTAGACAAAATGGTTGGCTTTAGTTTTAGTTAGAGACCCTGTATCAAAAAAACAAGTGGAGAAGTGGTAAAGAAAGACTCCTAACATTATCCTCTGGTCTCTAGAGCACAAACAACTACATACATGTACACATGCATACACACACACAAACACAAAACTAGGAAATCATCTATTTTACCTTTGTGGAGAAAAAAATGAGTTTTTTATATACTAACTTGTTGAAGGTTATTAATGAATGGTTTATAATGCTGCTGTTACACAAATGTTGCTGGGGTAAAAAACATCAATGAGCAGAACTACTTATAATAAACATAATAAATACAATCACACATAATTTGATGCAAAGATGTGTTGCATTCTTTTATGTTGCATTTGTTTAACTCTGTGGAGCTGTGATTCTTTGCCTGTCTAAAACACCTGAATGGCCAACAGCAAGGCATGAAAAAGGATAGGAGGGGTTGGCAGGCAGAGAGTATAAATAGGTAGAGAAATCTGGAGGGAAAAGAAGGAGGAGCACAATAGAACAAGGAGAGGAACACACCATGGGCCAGTAACCCAGCTACACAGCAAGTGTAGTAAGAGTAAATGAAGTAAATGGAGTAAGAGTAAAAGAAACATTATACAGAAATAAAGAAAGGTAAAAGCCCAGAGGCAAAAGTTAGACAGCATAACTTTTAAGAAAAGCTAGCTAAAAACAAGCTAAGCTAAGGCCGGGCATTGATAAGAAAGAAGACCATGTGTGTGCTTATTTGGGACCTGGATGGTGGGCCCACAAGAGAGTAAAGAGTGAAAAAAACAACAGCAAACGATCAATTTAAATACATTTGCCTCTAGCTTTTCAGACAATTCTTACAGGTTTGTTTATGGCTTCTTTCAACAATTTTGCAGCTTCTTCCCAGTTATTTTGTTTGTTTTCTTCACAAATATTTAATGGGGATCTTCCTTGATGGTCTGTTATGTGCTAGAATGGAGGAAGCAATGGGCAAAATGATATTACAAATACATGTTGTTCTGAAGGAACGTTATTCTCTGGTTAAAGATTAAGTAAATATTAACCATACTTATATACTTAAAAAAATAGAAAAGCTACAAAATTCAAAGCATTAGTAGGATTATGTTTTGTAAAAGTTCAGTTATAGATTTAAGAAAGCATTCCACAATTTTACTTTCCTTTTTATCAAATGATTAATAGTACAAATTCTAGAAAATGGGTAAATAGTTTTCTTTCTTTAAGACATTCAGGGGGAAATAAGATATAGAATAAACTTTATATACTTTGTAGAGATATATGTAATGACTATATATAACAACACAAATGTACTGAATGTTATAAACTTTGCATTTATGTTGTTAAAATAATACATTTCATGTGAAGTATACTTTATCATAATAACAATTCAAAACTTATGTTAATCACAGTTAACATATACATTATACTCTATAAAGTAAAATTTGTTGTTTTTAGTTGACCTGATTAGTATACAATAAAATGGTTTTGCATCATTACTTGTTAGTTGCTGAACACTAAAAAATAAAAACATAAAATAACTTACTCTGTCAATGTCTGGGTGGGTTAGGAGGATCTGCACTATTTCTGCATGTCCCCCTCCAGCAGCAAAGTGAAGAGGTGAGCTGAGCTGGCCATTTAAAAGGTTTGGATTGCACTTTCCTTTCTCTAGTAATATGCGAGTGGCCTCAATTTTCCCATACCTATAAAAATAATAAAATATACATAAAAAACTCCATCTGAAATGCTTCAAAATTCAAATTTTAAAAGATACATGAAGGAAATCTAGAGAACAAATGAATAATGTATTAAGATACCAAAGTATCTAGAATGCTTGGGAATATTTTTAGGTATTACTGTGATTCAATTTGACTATTTCAATTTCTGACCAAGTAAGAGAAATATATTCTCAAAACAAGAGGAAAAAGATGGTATAATTATCCCATAAAGTACAAAAGTTAGCCAGGTGGTGGTGGCGCACATCTTTAACCCCAGCACTCGGGAGGGAAAGGCAGGCAGATCTCTGTAGTTTGCGGCCAGCCTGGTCTATAGAAAAAGTTCCAAGACAGACTCCAAAAGAAAAAAAAAAGTACAGGACCTCTGCAGGACCAGGCCTGAAACAGAAACACCCGCAGAAGCAGGCCCAAGCCAGTAACCTCCATAGGACCAGGCCAGAGCCAACAACTTCTGCCAGAACAGGCATGAGCCAGTGCCCTTACCCAGAGTAGGTACAAGGGAGCAATCTTCAAGGGACCAGGCCTGAGCCAGAAACTTCCCTGGGACCAGGCCTGAGCCAGCGACCTCCACAAAGCAGGACCAAGCAAGCAACCTCGAAAGGACCAAGCCAAGGCCAGCTACTTCTGTGGGTACAGGCCTGAGCCAGCGACTTCTGTGGTGCCTGGCCAGAGCCAGTGACCTCTGCAGGAGCAGGCCCAAGCTAGGAGTATCCACAGGAGCAGACCTGAGCCAGCGACCTCAACCAGAGCAGGACTGAGCCAGAGACCTCCACAAGAGGAGACCCAAACCAGCAACCTCAGCAGGAGCAGGCCCAAGCAAGTGACCTTCTTGGGCACAGGCCCAAACAACCTCCGGGACTGTAGAGTGATTACTGGGAGAGCCAAGCGACTTCCAGGAATGTCAAGTGACTGAAACCATGGCCCTGACTCCACCACCAGGAACAACCATCTAAGCCTTGGATCCACTGGCAGCTGGAAGAGCAATCACCAGAGACTAGACCCCCAACTACATCAATCAGAGGAAAAGATGAGTAGACAAGGTAAAAACACACTCAATACCACAAAGATGAACATGAAACCAATAAAAACTAGTGGCTAAAAAAAAGCAGGATGAATACCACAGTACAGATGTAGCAGAAGTAAATGACCTAAAAGACAACGTTAGGAGCATGTTTGAGGCCCTTAAAGAAGAAATAAAAAATTCTCTCAAAAAAACTGGAGGAAAAGACAAACAAAAAAAAAAACAGAAGAAATCAACAAATCCCTTAAAGAAAACCAAGAAAAGGCAACCAAACAGTTGAAAGAAATAATTAAAGGCTTGAAACACAAAATAGAGATAACAAAGAAAACACAAACCGAGGGAACTCTGGGAACAGAAAATATAGTAAAATGATCAGGAAGCACAAGTGCAACATAAGCAGAAGAATACAAGACATGGAAGACAAAATTTCAAGTGCTGAAGATAGAGGAAATAGACTTACCAGTCAAAGAAAACCTTAAATCTAACACAAGCTTAACCCAAAATATCCAGGAGATAGGGGACACCATGAAAAGACAAAACCTAAGAATAAGAGAGATAGAAGGAGAAGAAGTTCAACTCAAAAGCACAGAAAACCTTAAAAGAAAATTTTCCCAACCTAAAGAAAGAGATGCATATCAAGATACAAGAAGCTTACAGAACACCAAATAGACTGGACCAAGAAAAAAAAGTCCCCTTGTCAAATAATAATCAAAACACTAAACATACAGAAGAAAGAATATTAAGAGCTGCAAAGCAAAAAGGCCAAGTAACATATAAAGGCAGACCTATAAGAATTACACCTGACTTGTCAATGGAAACAATGAAAGCCAGAAGGTCCTGGTCAAGAGTTATGTAGACATTAAGAGACCACAGATGCCAGCCCAGACTACTATACCTAGCAAAACTTTCAATCGCCGTAGCTGGACGAAACAAGATAGTCCACGACATAACCAGATTTAACCAATACCTAGCCACAAACCCAGTCCTAAACAAAGTACTAGAAGGAAAACTCCAACCCAAGGAAGTTAGTTACATCTGTAAAAACAGACAATTGATGCAGCATATCCAAAAGAAGGGAAAAGTGAACACAAAACATCATCAACAGCAAAAACTAAAATAAGAAACACTGGTCATAAATATTTCTTAAAATAGACTCAACTCACCTATAATAAGACACAGGCTAACAAAATGGATATGAAAATAGAATCCATCCTTCTGCTGCATTTAAGAAACACACCTCGACCTCAAAGACAGACATCACCTCAGAGAAAATGGTTGGGAAAAATTTTTCTAATCAAATGGTCCTAAGAAATAAGATGGTCTAGTTATCTTAATATCTAACAAAAATAGACTTCAAACTAAAATCAATCAAAAGAGACAAAGAAGGACATTTCATATTAGTCACAGGAAAAATCCATCAAGAGGAAATCTCAATATTGAACATCCATGCCCCAAATACAATCCTCATATGTAAAAGAAACACCACTAAAGCTTAAATCATACTTTAAACCCCACACACTAATAGTGGAAGACTTCAATACCCAACTCTCACTCACTACTGAACAGCTCTGCCAGATAGAAGTTTAACAGAGAAACAAGGAAACTAACAGATATTATGATTCAAATGAACTTAACAGACATCATAGAACATTTCATACAAACATAAAGTATACCTTCTTCTCAGACACTCATGGAACCTTCTCAAAAACTGACCACATTCTAGATAACAAAGCAAACCTCAACAGATACAAAACAATTGGAATAACCCAAAGTATCTTATTAGATCACCATTGCTTAAAGTTAAATTCAACTGCAACACTAATTTCAGAAAGCCCACAAACACATGGAAATTAAATAATCCTAACCTGAATCACCAATGGATCAAGGAAGAAATTAAAGACTTCCTAAAATTCAATGAAAATGCCCATACAACATACCCAAATTTATGGGACACAATAAAAGCGGTTTAAGAGGAAAGTTCATAGCACTAAAAGCCTACATAAAGAAACTGGAAAAAGCCCACACTAGCGAGTTAACAGAACACCTGAAAACTCTAAAACCAAAATAAGTAAACTGACCCAGGAAGACTAGAAGGCAGGAAATAATCAAATTGAGAGCAGAAATCATCAGAAAGAAACAAAGAAAAAAATAAAAAAAATCAATAAGAGTTGGTTCTTTGAGAAAAATCAATAAAAGAGACTAACCTTTATCCACACTAAACAAAAGAGAGAGAATATCCAAATTAACAAAATCAGAAATGAAATGGGGGACGTAACAACAGAAACAGAGGAAATCCAGAAAATCAGGTCATACTTTGAAAACCTGTGCTCTACAAAATTGGAAAAGGTAAAGGAAATGGACAATTTTCTGGATAAATACCACTTAACAAAATTAAATCAAGATCAGATAAGTAAATTAAGTAGACCTACAACTAGTAAAGAAATAGAAACATTCATCAAAAGTCTCCCAAACAAAAAAAGTCCAACCAAAAAGATGGTTTCAGTGCAGAATTCTACAAGATTTTCAAAGAACTAATACCAATACTCCTCAAATTGATCCACACAATAGAAACAGAATTAACATTACCAAACTCTTTTTATGAGGCTACAATTACCCTGATATCCAAACCACACAAAGATATTATTAAAAAGGAGAACTATAGACCAATGTCACTCATGAATATTGTTGCAAAACTATTCAATAAAAGACTAGCAAACCTAATCCAAGAATACATCAGAAAAATCTTCCATTATGACCAAGTCGACTTCATCCCAGGGATGCAGGGAAGGTTCAACATACGAAAATCTGTCAATGAAATCCACTATATAAAGAAACTGAAAACAAAACAAAACCCCACATGATCATCTCATTAGATGCTGAAAAAGCCTTTGACAAAATACAACGTCACTTCATGATAAAGGTCTTCAAGAGAGTAGGAATAAAAGGAACATACCTAGACATAATAAAGGAAATCTACAGCAAGCCAACAGCCAACATCAAACTAAATGGAGAGAAACTCCCACTGAAATCAGGAACAAGACAAGGTTGTCCACTGTCTCCATATCTGTTCAATATAGTGCTTGAGGTTCTAGCTAGAGCAATAAGACACCAAAAGGAGATCGAGGGACACAAATCGGAAAAGAAGTCAAACTTACTATTTGATGGTGATATAATAGTTTACATATGTGACCCCAAAAATTCTACCAAGGAACTTCTACACCATATAAACACCTTCAGTAATGTAGCAGGATAAAAGAGTAACTCAAAAAAATCAGTAGCCTTCCTTTACACAGATAATAAATGGGCTGAGAAGGCAATCAGAAAATTTCACCCTTCACAACAGCCACAAATCACATAAAATATCTTGGAGTAACACTAACCAAGGAAGTGAAAGACCTATTTGACAAAAGCTTTAAATCTTTGAAGAAAGAAATTGAAGAAGAAACCGAAAATGGAAAGATCTCCCATTCTCTTGGATAAGAAGGATCAACATAGTAAAAATGGCAATTCTACCAAAAGCAATCTATAGATTCAATGCAATGCCCATCAAAATCCCAACACAAGTCTTCACAGACCTTGAAAGAACAATAGTCAACTTCATATAGAAAAACAAAAAACCCAGGATAACCAAAACAATCCTGTACAATAAAGGAACTGCCAGAGACATTACCATCCCTGACATCAAACTCTATTACAGAGCTACAGTAATGAATACAGCTTGGTATTGGCATAAAAACACAAGACGTTGACCAATGGAATTGAACTGAAGACCAAGATATTAATCCACACACTTTTGAACACCTGATTTTTAACAAAGAAACTAAAATTATACATTGGAAAAAAGAAAAAGTCTTAAACAAATGGTGCTGACATAACTGGATATCAACCTGTAGAAGAATCCAAATAGATCCATATTCATCACCATGCACAAAACTCAAGTCCAAATGGATTAAAGACCTCAATACAAATCCACCCACACCGAACCTGATAGAGGAGAAAGTGGGAAGTAACCTTCAAAGCATGGGCACAGGAGACCACTTCCTAAATATAACCCCAGTAGCACAGACAATAAGAGCAACAATAAATAAACTGAAACTGAGAAGCTTCTGTAAAGCAGAGCACACAGTCAATAAGACAAAAAGGTAGCCTACTGAATGGGAAAAAAATCTTTATTAACCCCACATCAGACAAAGGACTGATCTCCAAAATATATAAAGAACTCAAGAAATTAAACAATAAAATTCAAAATGACCCAATTAAAAAGTGGTGTACTGAACTAAACAGAGATTTCTCAACAGAAGAATTTCAAATGACCAAAAGATACTTAAGGACATTTCAACTTCCTTAGTTATCAGGGAAATGCAAATTAAAAAAACTCTGAGATACCATCTTACTCCTGTCAGAATGGCTAAGACCAAAAACACTAATAATAGCTTATGCAGTAGAGGATGGGGAGTAAGGGGAACTCTCCTCCATTGCTGGTGAGAATGCAAACTTGTACAACCACTTTGGAAATCAGTGTGGCAGTTTCTCAGAAAACTGGGAATCAACCTA
>LOEQ01006948.1:55860-66691 GCA_001685075.1 Bramus lutescens | reverse complement strand
GATGAGAGCAAGGAAAGAGATATCTTGATTGAGGGAGCCATTATGGGGTTAGCAAAAAACCTGGCTCTAGAAAAATGCCAGGAATCCACAAAGATGACCCCAGCTAAGGCTCTAAGCAACAGAGGAGAGGGTGTCTGAACTGGCCTTACCCTGTAGTTAGACTGATGATTATATTAAATATCACCATAGAACCAACGTCCAATAACAGATAGGAACAGAGACAATGACCCACATGGGGCACTGGACTGAGCTCCCAAGATCCAGTTGAAGAGTGGAAGGAGTAAGAGTATGAGCAAGGAAGTCAAGACCATGAGGGGTCAACCACTGAGACAGTTTGCCTGAACTAATGGTAGCTCTCCAAGTGGACTGGGAGTGAATGCGCATGGGAACAAACAAGTCTCTCTGAAGGTTGTTGGGGGGGGCACTGATAGTGACACTAGGGATTTGTTTCTATTGTATGTACTGGCTTCTTGGGATCCTATTCTCTTTGGATGTACACCTTGCTCAACCTAGATGTTGTAGGGAGGGCCTTGGACTTTCCACAGGGCAGGGTGCTTTGCCCTCTCTTAGGATTGGAGAGGGTGGGGTGGGAGGGTGTGTGGAGGGAGTGGGAGGGGAGTGGGAGGAGAGGAGGGAGTGGGAATTTTGATTGTTTTTTTAAGTAATAATAAAAAAACAAGATTAACTAAAAAAATCTGTTTTATGTGTACAGATACTTTGCCTGCACATATGTCTCTGAAGCATTTGCATGCAATGCCTTTTTTAATCCAGTTGAAGAGAGGGAGGAGGGATTCTATGAGGGGGGGGAGCAAGATAGAGAAATCTAAAGACAGCTGAACTCACGAACTCTAGACAGACAGCTGTGGAGCCTGCATGGGACCCAACTGCATGTGGGCGACAGTTGTATAGCTTGGTTTGAGGGTCCCCTGGCAATGGAACCAAGATCTATCCCCAGTGTATGAGTTGGCTTTTTGGAGTCCATTCCCTAGGGTGGGATACCTTGTTCAGCCTTGATGATGGAATGAAGTGGGGAAGGGCTTGGTCCTGACTCAACTTAATGTGCTAGGCTTTGTTGACTCCCCAAGGGAGGACTTACCCCTTCTGAATGGAAAAAAGAGAAAGAATGGATGATAGGTGGGTTGGGAGGGAGTGGGAAGAGGGGTAGGAGAGGGAAATATGGTTGGTATGCAAAATGAATCAAGAATTCAAATAAAAGAATATATCTCCAAGACAAAGTTAAGTTTTTAATTCTTTTTCTTTTGAGATAGGATCTCACTATAGAACCCTGGCTGGTATATAACCAAGCCTGGCTCAAACTTGTAGCAATACTCCTGTCTCTGCTTTCCAGTTGCTAGGGTTACAAGTGTGCAGCACACAGCATGGACTATAACCATTCTTTCTTCAGATTCACATTAATCCAATAATGATTATCATTTTCAGGTGACAGAAAATTTTATCAAAAGAAAAAATTTTCCTTCTGTATTCTACTAAGACATTATAATTAATAGCAAAAATTAATTAATTTTAGATTTAGACATCACACAATTTGTACATTTTAACAATTCTTTCTCTTTCTCTCCTCCCCCACCCCTTCCCTTCCTTCTTCACATATTAGGCATATGTCCTACCGCTGAACTATCCTTCTACCTCAAATTTATTAATCAAAGCCAACATTTATTGAACACTTACTATGTGCTCTCAAATACTTTATTTGTATTTTCTATTTTATCATTTTAAACTCCATCTTGTAAATACATAAGCAGGTTATTAGGATGTTAAGTAACTTAGTAAGGATCATATTTAGGAAGTAAGTACTGCTACTAAAACCTCGGCATATCCCAAAACACATTAAATGTTACATCATACTTTTGTTTTTATGTGGTAGGCAGTTCAAAGTTTTACTTTTCTTTTACTAGAGAAGAAAATAACCTCTGCTACATAATGGAAAGCACATTCAAATATATAAATCTGAGATTTCTAAATTAAAGTTCACTAAATGTTGTCATTCCCAACTCTGCAGGAAATTTTGAGGATTGAAGTATAATCTACACCTTCTTTTTAGCTCTAATATTGTTTCTACTACCAGTTTTATTAGTTATGTGAGGAAAAATATACTAGATCAGTTAAAGATTATTTAGGGTAGCTTTCTAAATATAAATAAAAAAGCTTGACGGATTTCCCCCCGCTACTGGGGATTAAACCGCGGACCTCATATACACTGATCAAATGCTCTGCCACTGAACTACATTACCTAACAAGAGCATATTTATAGATTAACAGAAAATTTTTCAGAGAAATAGAAAAAGCATGTATATTAAAAATAACCATTAAACAGCTCAATACAAATATTAGAATCCGATAAATAAAAGTTTGAATTGGAAAGAACTCTAGAATAGGCTAATTACTTACTACTTGTTACTTCTGTAGTGTTGATGATTGGACCGGGGGCTTTGTACACACTAGGCAAGTCTATTTCTCAACGCTAATTACTGTAATTTACTTATAGATAAGCAAACCGAAAAGTAGACAGTTCTGAAGTTCCTTGCAAGGTCAGTGTGACACAACTAAAATATTCTGGACATCTAATAGGAAGTAAATAATGCAGTATTCTTTTAAAAAAGTTAAGATCATTTAAAATAGTACGTTAAAAGCAATCTCATAAAAAATGGAATGACCATGTTTTTTTGAGACAATAATCACTAACAGTTCATTACTGCTGTGAAATAAAAACTCAGTTCAGCTAAGCATCATTATTATGAGAGAAGAGTAACAGTGCCAAGAGGTATACTGGGAACGAACACAAAGAAAAACTCCAAATATGTTCCAATCTGGCAAAATAGAAGGAAATGATTCTAAGAATCTCCGAAGAAGAATTTGTTAGGCTTATTGATACTTTAGATTCTGAAAGATCTGAATGGATAATTTTCTTCTGTTTTTTTTTTTTACTTTTTATTCAAAGTGTCTTTCACACCATGCACCTAATGGATAATTTTCTATCATGATATAAAGTCAAATCCCATGTACTTAACAAATGTCAATTTTACAGTAAGAATAAATCAATGTAATACAAAAATAATAGTATCATGAAGAGGCAATATCACAGTTTGCACTAACATTTACTAACTACTAGCTTACTGTATGGCTTACTACGGCTAAGAAGACTGCCAGTGCTTTACTTGTGGCAGATTTGGCAATTATGAACACTAGCATACACAGAGTTATCAAAACATCAGAATAGAATGCTCAAAAGACAAATATGGCATAGATGCTATTTGGAATGAGAACAGTTTTCTAATAAGAAACAATAATATAATTATAAATTCAATTTTACTAAAAAGAATAATCTATTTACCAGCATGCATAATGAATGGGTGCCCAGTGGTCATTATCTAGTTGGTTGACTGAAAATCCCTTATTGAGAAGATGGCTTAGTAATTCTGAATCTCCTTCACAGGCATTTCGATGCAAAGGAAAGTCATCAACCCATTGCCGTTCTCTAATCATAAAAAAGAAATTAAGACAGTATAAACGTTGTGGAAACTCACATTATGTCAAAACAGAAGTGATCCATCTATGAAGAGGACCTATCACTGTGCAGCTGTTGGCCCTTGACCACACTGCTCACTTATTGCCTAAATGCATTTCAACATCAAGTTATGAGAGCCAGTTAGAGTAAAACCAAAACAGTACTTGTCTTCCATGACACTGCTCATGCTTTGCTGCCATTTTTTCTGTTTGGGAATTTGGATTTTTGAGTAGTCTGGAGCTCCTAGACCAAAGTATGGATTTATTACCACTTTATCTACCTAGAAAAGGAAAAAAAAGTTAAAATAAAAACTCCTTGAAAGTCTCATATACTTGATTTTCATATATATAAATAAAGCATTGATACTATTTTAATGTTTACCATGACAACCAATGTGTTTTTGTTATATTCAAAATGTCTTTTGAAGTAAGAGTCAACTGAATCTCTTACCCGGTTTGTGTACTGAAGCTCTGATCCAAACAAAGGGTTGTAAATGCAGGTGTCTGCTTTCTCTAGGGCTAGCATTTTATTCTTTATTTCTAGTGCGCTATAGCCCATATGTAGTGAGTTTTCTGTCTGACCTGATTCAGCAGCATATACAGGGTTTATAACATTTGTCTTTATCCGCTCAAGTGGAGAAGGTCGGAATAAAGCTGGAATAAAGTGAGACTGGGCATGGCGTTCATCTAGCCACCTGGCAGAGAGGAAAAAGTCAAAAGTGAAGGTGACAAAGGCAGACTGCTCTAGAACTCTGACATGTGACATATTCTAATATTATGTCCAGCTTTAAAATATGTTTAGTATTAAGTATTTAATAAAAGCTTTGTCAATAGACACAGCAATTATTCTAAAATGTCTGTGCCATTATAATCATAAAACAACTTTAGAAAATATAAAATACTTCTATACTGGGCCTCCTGAGATGTGATATTACCCAGGAGACAGACTATAACTGTTCACTGACAAGAGTAACTACTATGCCTACTTTATCAAAAAAAAAATTTTTTTTTTGACCCTGAAAACTGAGAAGTGTTTATTATTTTGGAAAGATAAAATTAATATCCTCTAAGTAGTCAAGGTAAACTTAATTGGGGGACTTTTTTCATCCTTATAGCTGAAAAACTGACCATTTTTTGAGACAACAGGTTATTTTTCATTAATATTTTCCCACAAGTGAACCACAGACTAATTTCAATTATGATTGATTAAAAATATTCTTAATGTGTTTCTTACTTATCCAAGGCTATTAACATCCTTGCTGTAAGTGTTGCAAAGTGAGTACTAGACTCACTACAAACCCTCATAATATCTTGTAAGCAGTAAAAAATTGGGCATCCGGGAGTATATGAATATTTAGTATTATCTGAAAAAGAAAAAGAAATTATTCATTACATAAAGTTTACAAATACATGTTCTTAATGTAGAGCATGTTCTCAAAATTTGTGGTGTGTAGATCAGGGAACAACTTTTGGGAGTTGGTTCTTGTCTTCCACCTTGTTGATAACAATGTGTGTCTTGTTTTCTGCTATGTGCAGCACTCCAGGAGAGCTGGCCCATGAGTTTTTGGTTCATTCATTTTATCTCCATCACCCAAACTCACAATAGGAATGCTGTGAATCCAGAGGCTTTTGGCTGTTTTATGTGGGTTCCAGAGATTAAATTCAGGTCATCAGGATTACATAGCAAGCACTTTTAGTCACTAAGCCAGTCTTCTGGTGCCAGCATTTATAATCTTTATAATCTCTTTCTTAATAATGTTGTAAAATCTATTACAATTTCCAATATCATTTAAAATGCTACATATTTAAAAAACTTTAGAACACTTAAAAGAATGTGTCTTGTATACTAGAGCTGGTCAACAAAATAAAGCAGCAGCAGGCTGATGGATGTCTCTGTTAGGTCATTAAATTTTTATCAGAAGTATCACTAACTTACATGAGGCAAACACTCTATGGTTTACAAAGTTTCTCAATGAATTCTCTCTATACTACAAATCAAGTGAAAGCATGGAATGATATTGTCTTCATTCACATATACTTAAATTTTAAATCTTAAAGATGCGCCCAAAGTCTCAAAATGAAATAGCTACAGGAACTGCACTGAAAATTCCTTTCTATTATTCCAGGATGTCTAAAGCTCAATTAAAAATTTTATATTAGATCTATGTTCTGTAAACATTATCAACAATATTACTGGGCAGAGTATTTTAGAACAACAGTAGACATTTTCTTGGCCTCATTATATTGAATCTAGTTTTAGCCTATTAATGACATATCCTTTGAAAAAATGCTTTATAACCAGAATACTTTTGTTTCGTTTTTCCCAAACAGGGTTTCTCTGTGTAGCCCTGGCTGTACTGGAACTTACTTAGTAGACCAGACTAGCCTAGAACTCACAGAGATCTGCTTGCCTCTACCTCCCGAGTGCTAGGATTAAAGGTGAGCACCACGGCCGCCCAGCCAGAACACTTTTTGATTTTAAGTGTATGAGTTTTGCCTGCAAGTATGTCTGTCCAACACAAGCATGCCTTGCGCCTTCAGAGGCCAGAAGACAGTGCTGGATCTCCTGGAACTGGAGTTACAGATGGTTGTGACCCATTTGTTTGAATAATGGAAATTGAACATGGGTCCTCTGGAAGCACAGTCTGTTTTTAACTGTTGAACCATCTCTAGCTCCTTAACCTGAATACTTTTAATTTCGATTACTCCTTCTCTCTTCACATCTCCATTTTAAAAATGGAAATGAAAACATTATGAATTAGCCAAGAAGCCTATACATTACTTTGAAATTAATATATATGACAATTTTTCTTCGTTAACTTAAAAATATGTATAACAATATTACAGTAGTAACTATAAACATACATTCCTAAGTGCGTCAATAAATTTTCAATTAACATTCAAAATACCTAAAAATCTAAATTCGGATTACCTTTGACAACTGATGGAACAATAAATAGTGCTGCTTCTCTGCCTGCTTTCTCTCCATCCAGAGGAAATTTCTTCATTAGTACTACTCGTTTTCCTAATTAAAAAAAAAAAAAGAGCAAAGATGAAAGTAAAGGGATATTTTGTTTGTTTTGTTAAGATAGGGTCCCTCCCAAACTAAGCCCTCTGAATGTGGGTGACAGTTATGTAGATTGATCTGTTTGGTGTGGCCCCTAGCAGGCAGTGGGACCATGACGGCTTATCCTGGGTAAATGAACTAACTGGCTTTCTGGAGCCCATTCCACCATACCTTGTTCAGCCTTGATACAGGCGGGAGGGGCTTGGCGCTGCCTCAACTTGGTATACCAGACTTTGTTGACTCCCCAAGGGAGGCCTTACTCCCTCTGATGAGTGAATGAGGGGTAAAGAAGTATGGGAAGGGGGGGCAGGAGAAAGGGAGGGAGGGGAAACCGGGGCTAGTATGTAAAATTAAAAAAAATTTTAAATTAAAGAAAAAAATAAGATTCCCACATTATGGACCAGGCTAGCCTTTAACTCATGATTCTGCTGCCTCGGTCTCTCAAGTTTCAAGATTACAGCTGCAAGCCATCATACCTGACTGAAAATAATAGATACTTAAATCTGACAAATTGTCTTCAGGATTAGAAAACAAGTTTTTAGGGGTTGGAGATACCCCTCATTGGCATAACACTTGTCCAACAGGACCAAGGGTCCAAGCTTGATCTCTTGCATCACATAAATATGAAATATTAATTTATATTAAATATAAGACAACATTAATATATATTTAAATAATAAATTAGCATTAATAAAAACTTGAAACATACAAAAAGACCAAAGAAAATAAAGATTTAGAAAAGAAACTCAAACATTTTAAAAGGTTGTTATGTTATATTTTATTATATTATACTATATTAAATACACTAATTAAAACTGATCATTCTGGCAGTTGGGGAGGTGACTCAGTTGGCAAAGTATTTGCTGCACAAGTGTGAGACTCCTCAGAGAATCAGGTAAATCTGGGCACATCAGTGTGTGCCTATAATTCCAGTGCCCCACAGCAAGATGGGGGATGTCCTAGAGGTTTGAGGGCCAACTAGCATGGTGTATGCAGCTGCAGCAATTGAGAAATCCATCATCAAACAAGGTGGAAAGCAAGAACAGAGACATATAAGGTTTCCCTAGCGCTTGAGTCGTGGTATATCCGTGACCCACACTCACACACACAAATGAGCATTATGGGCATACATGCATACACAACACACAAAGCTTTTAATTAAAAAAATGGTGATAAAATTTTGATACTAAAGAATCAACATATAGACAATCAACTAATAGATTTAGGGCCATATTTTAATGTACTAGAAAATTCCTATGAGCTGTGGGTCACCATGTGGATGCTGGGAATTGAATCTGAGTCTTCTTTAAGAGCAGCCAGTGATCTTAACCACTGAGCCATTTATCCAGCTCTGAATTTTTTCCTTTACAAATCATAACATATACACAGTTTATAAAAGTTGTACCTTCTGACAGCTCTCAGTTTCTCATGAGGCCCAAAAATAGGTTATTATTTTTCAATAACTTTCATAGGCTATACATTATCTAACATTTTAAATGGGCTTACTTTTAGAGTTCATACTTTTTTCTTTCTTTTTTTATTTCCTTTTATTATTATTATTAATTTAGTTTTTTGAGACAGGGTTTCTCTGTGTAGCTCTATCTGTTCTGAAACTCACTCTGTAGACCAAACTTGTCTTGAACTCACAGACCTGCCTCTGCTTCCAGACTGCTGGGATCAAAGGCTTGCACCACCACAACCTGGCCCAAGTTAATACTTTTCAGTTTGTTTTTTTTAAAAAGAATTTTCTTCCTATGATTAAAATGACAAGAAAACTGTATCACCTTGGTAGCTTTTAAAGGGTTTTTATGGCTAATTAATCCATAAATATTATATTTCACTAAGCCATAGAGAGAGGCTTATAGTTAGTTTCTTCTGTCTGGCATAAATAAAAGTAATAGCTCAAAGATAATTATCTAGAAAACCATACTGTTAGCAAAAGTAACCTGCTCCATAAACAAATCCCTAGCACTGCAGTTCCTCACACGATTTGGGCTCTGCAGAAGTCAGTTATCTTTGGGAAGCAGAGGCCAGTGCAGGGTGGACGGGGACTGAACTGCAACAGTGAACATGATAAAGTACATAACATACACTGGAAAATTCTCTAATTAAATCTATTTTATACAATTAATACTTGCTAATAAAATTTGATAAAATTACACTGAAACTTACTTTGTCAAGGATTTGGACTATAGTTAACAATTTCCCGAGGTTTTCCTACTTTTTCAAAGGGAAAGGAAAATAGAAAGAAATTGGTTTTAAAATATTTTAAGAAATATTTTTCAGGGCCTGGCACCGCAACACAAGTCAGCACTCAGGAGCAGAAACAGACATATCTCTGCAAGTTCAAGGCCAGCCTGGTTTACATAATTAGTTCCAGGCCAGCTAGGGTTACACAGTGAACAAAACCAACAAAACAAAACAATCCTTCCACCCAAAAACCCCACATTTTTTTTCTTTTAAACTCCTGAAAACAAACTGTTAGGTGTAGGGAGAGAGAAAACTTCCTACCTCTGATCCCCTGGTTTACAGGAGAAATTGGTTTGGTAGTTTCTACTACATAATCCAATATGTCTTGTGCTATTTCACTGTTGTCTTGTAGTTTAGTTTCCAGCAAAACTTTCTTTCTCTTTCTTTTCTGTCCTTCAATGGGAACTTCATGCAATAAAATCTTAGATGAGAAAAACGGCATTAACAGAAAGTTTAAAATTCACTTGCCCTAGAATACTATTATAATCTGACAGTCTTTCTCAACCATAGGTGCATACTACAGAATAATCTATGAAGCTTTAAAATAATACCAATCCTAGTCTCCTCTCTGGACCTATTCAATCAGAATGCATAAGGAATGGAATCCTAGTGCAAGTAGTTTCCCAAGTCAATCTATAGTGCAACTGAAATCAGGAAATGGTTACAGATAACCTTACAAAAGCACTTGAAGCCAAATGTTAGAGAAATTAGGTTATAATACAGGGGGAAAAAAGCAATTTAATTGCATTTATATATGCAACATACAACTGTAACACACAGATATATAATCTCCCCAATTACACATTTACTAATCTATGTACAATTACAGAAAAGTTATTTGATTGTGTAAAGCTGTCAAATGATTTAAGGTAAAATATATTTTTCAATGAACTGCTAAAAATAATTTGAAAATAACCAATCTTTATATTAAGAGTCAGATTAAACTGATTTTTATTAAGTTTTTATTTTTGAGTTAATTCACAAATTATATAAATATCTAAATAGATAAACTTAAGAAAATCATGAGCTGGGCATAGTGGTGCACACTCTTAATCCTAGCAAACAGGAGGCAGAGGTAGGCAGATCTCTGACTTTAAGGCCAGCCTGGTTTACAGAGTGAGTTCCAGGACAAGTCAGGGTTATACTCAGAGAAACCCTGTCTTGGTGTGTGTGTGGGGGGAAATACCACCACCACCACTAACACCAACAAAAAACTCATGACTTTGTCTTTCATTCTCTCGTCCTTTCTTAAGAAACGGTCTCATGCACCCAGGCTGGCTTCAAGTAACCTATGTAGTCAAGGTCCACCATGCTTGATTTTACGCAGTGCTGGGAATCAAATTCAGTGTTTTATGCATGCTAGCCAAGAATGTATAAACAGATCTATATCTCAGTCCCACAAGTAACTTTTTATTTAATAATCTACACATGTAAATGAATGGCAAATTGAAAGGTATGCAACAGAAAAAAATACAATTGGGTAGAGACCTAGACTAACTAGCTCACTAATAATAACTGCAGCATATGGTCATAAAGCTTTATATATAAATGACAGCACAGAATGACATTCAATGGTAGGAATCAAATGTTATTAAATTTTCTCACTTCGTAGGACTTAGCTCTATATTCCCGAGAGTTGAGACTGGCAGTATTCTTTGGACGGATAACCGCAACATAGGCATCTTCTATGTTTTCTGGATTTCCCATTGCTTTATAAAACAAACAGAAAGGTCCTTGGAAGAGTAAATGTCATAACTGGTGGCAAGGTATAGGATTTAACCCAGTTCAACAACTTTTGCTTTTTAAATATTTACTTTGCAAAACAATTGTAAAATATTGATTTTTATAATTTAAAACATATAATACCTAAAAGGCAAGCCAAAGATGACTTTAATTTTGTCTTCATCATCAAGAATCAAAAATCTATTTTGGGAACATTGAGATACCATCTTACTCCTATCAGAATGGCTAAAATCAAAAATACCAATG